>JASAMX010029538.1:0-53526 GCA_030248175.1 Microlaimidae sp. YZB2_3 | reverse complement strand
GCAGAACTAAGCACAATAATATAATCTTAAAATATCTTCTATTTAAGGCTCAAAGTTGTTAATTTTCATGTTTTGATATTTTCTTCAAAATCACTTTGCATTGCGTTTAACTAACTGAGCATTTTATGATTCCGTTAATTTCGGCCACCTTAAAATTTAGGTGAAAGAACCTGCCGTTTTTTATTGTTTTTAAAAATCATCGTACTACCGTATTTATAAAGATTTTTTGGCTCGTTTGACTTTTTTTGACGTTTTTTAAGCCAAAAATAAAAATTCAACACAAAATACAGGTTATTAAAACTTGTTTTTTTAAGGTTTTGACATAATTATTTTAAAGTCTTGCTAATAACTATTAAAGTTTGCAAACGGGAAAAATTAATTTTTAATTTTTCCCGTTTGCAAACTTTAATAGTCATTAGTAAGACCAAGAACAATACCTAAGGATAAATTTGCAAACTTTAAGAATTTTTATTGTTCAGTTTGGCAATAGTTATAACCAGTTTTTTCTAGGTGGCCGAAGTTAATGGCTCGCGCCTTAATTTCGGCCACTATAAAAAAAAATTTAAACCTCCACTGATCTTTAAGTGTAACAGAAATTTTAAAATTTTGCACTGGAATAACAAAAATAGTTATCGTTTGATTTTTAGACCAAATTTTGGGTCGACTGGAAAAACCAGAAAAAAGTTATCCAAAAAAATAAAAAAAAGGTGGCCGAAATTAAGTCAGTTACCCTACATGATAAAATATGTTTATAAACGGCTGACTGTTTAGCTACAATAGGACGCCCCGTTTTAGCTGATATTCCTATGTGTTCAGGGACTCTAGTGGCTAGATGTTATTTTATTGTTTATTTATTTTTAGAGGTTTTTATTTAGATGTATTACTGATGATGAGTATAGACATGTTCGAAAGCTTTAATTTTTGTTGTCAAGAATAAACTTTTTATCTTACGTTCGTTTTTATTGCATTATTAGGTTAAAATTCGTCCCTGTAAAAAAACCTGTTATTGCAAATCGCAAACATTTATAGTTTACTAAGTCACCAAACAAAAAAAAATAACAACAGCGACATGTGAAAAATTTATTTCTCAAACATAAGATTAAGAATTAAATTGTTTTTGTGTTGCAGAACTCAAAGTGTTCGTTCAAAGTGGAAGAAAGTTCCAGAGATTACAAAAACAATTTGATTTTGCAAACAGAAATCTACACTTCGAACAAAAATCAAACCGGTTGGTTCAGCGGCCCAGACCACGGCAATTTGGAATGGGTAATTTCAAAAAAAGTATTTAGAAATGTGTAGTTTTTTAAAATATAGGCCTGGAACACAAAATAGAACCAAGGAAAATTACCAAATTAAAAAATTCTATTATTTATGGGACTTTAACCATTTGACTTTGATGATTTTAAATGGTTTTCAATAAGTATGTCATAGTAATTTGCGTTTACAACTGTCTAATTTTAGTGACCCATATTTATTTAAAATTTAAAAATGTAAATTAAATTTTAAAACGTATTGGATGTGCGTCGCTAAATCTGCCGCCAAACTGCCGCTAAACCGCCGCCAAACTGCCGCCATTTAGGAACTAAGGCCTTAAAGTAAAAAAATTTTATAACAAACGGTTTTAACTAATTCATAGTTTATTTTTTTAATTTAAGAATTTACAAAAATGTGTTGTAAATATAAACTCGGTTATACTCGACTTTTTTTAAGGTTAAGTTTACGCATTACTAAGCCTAAGCAAAACCTAAAAGCAACCTAAACTTTCTTCGCACACCTATTTGTTAAAGTTTAGGTTGTTTTTAAGGCTTCGCTTAGGCTTAGGAACGCCTAGGCTTAGCCTTAAAAAAAGTCGAGTAAAACCGAGTTAGCCTATATTGCTCGCTGAAAAGTTCGCACGGCGCTCGCTGAAAATTGGTAACTGCTTTTATATTGATAGCTGGAGCAAAATGCCCCACGGCGCAATAGGCTATAATCTGCTCAGCTACTTTCCAAAAAGAAGATCTCCGTGAAGAAAAACAACTCGGATTTGTTTTCAATTTTTTCGTAGAATAAAAAAAGATTAACAGTTTTTTGTACTATAAAAAATTGTTTAAAGTTGTAAATATGAGATTAACATTATTTAATTACATATAACTGAGTTTAAACCTTAGTTTTTAAATGGCGGCGGTTTGGCGGCTATTTGGCGGCAGTTTGGCGGCAGATTTGGCGGCACACATCCAACACGTAATTTTTAATACTTTAAATTTGTTTTTATGTCAACATATCATACACCAAAAATAAAAATATGTAAAAAATACCACTGGTGTTTTTCTACTGGGCTTACTTTTTTTCATTCGCGGGTTTTTTTTTTTTTTTTTTTTTTTTTTGAAAACCACTTATATTTCGATCAGGACTTTATTAAAGCTTACAATCAATATGTACAAATGAAGCAAAGGGCATTTCAGTTTGTTTCTAAACGTATCTACAAAAAAAGTTTTTGAAAATGAAAAACAGAATGTCCTAAAAGCATTTTAAAAGTTAACCGCTAAAATTTTTTGAGTCGTTAATATACATATTTCAACAAAAAAATAAAGCGGGTTTTGAACAATAGGGTAGCATTGTCACCAAAAATTATGCAAATCGGAAACACTAACTTTTCAATGGCATTTTGAATAATTTATTTCTTTTTTGTAGAAGTTCTTCGGGGTTCTTTATATCCTACACCTTGACGTCGCTGAAGAACTAAACGGAAACATTACTAAATAAGTATACAGTTTATAAAAAAATAAATTTGTTATGATTAAATATTTCATTGCGGGAGCGGGACTTACCCAATGACCTACTCTTTGTCTGCACAAAAGAGTCAATAAAGGTCTAAAGGCTGGTTCACACAACATCACTTAAGACGTATGACGTAGCACTTTAGACCTAACACATAAACTTGATCAATTCACACTATCATACTTAAGACGTATGGTGCATCACGTAAGACGTGAGAGAAATAGAACCGTGCTCTATCCTTACTTCAATTTCGACGTAAGCAACGAAAAAACACTGTGCTGGCTGATAAATTGATTTTTAGTTGTATTTTCTTCCATGTTTTGCATGTTACGCTGTAAAAAATGTGTGAAAAGCTATTCCAAACAAGGAAATATGTCAGAAAATCCTATATTCAGAACAAAAATTGATAAATCTCGTTCGAAAATAACCTAATTTCTAATTCCTATGTCTATATTGGGCTTTTTTAAATTTCTTATTTGAAAACAATTGAAAAAAAAACCTTCCCGAATACTTGTCTGCGTGCGAAAAAAATTGATAAAAAGTGTAAATGTTTTTCCAGAAATACTTGTGTACCATTTCTACAAAAACATATTTTGTTTAGGAAATACAATAATAAAACCTTTTTTAGTTAAACAAGACAGCGGAACGTTTGTATGGTTTGTCCCAAAAGGAAAGCTTGAAATTTTTTTTAGGAGTTTTAGAATTTTTAAATAAGGTTTTTACCTTAAAATACACGCACACAACAAGTATTTACTTTTTTTGTTTTTACACAATCAAAAAGCCAAAACGTTCTAAAATTGAGTGATTCAAATATTTAATTTTGTCGCTAAAATGATCAGTTTTTATATTTGAATATTTGGGTAAATATTTGAATCACTTAATTTTAGCATTTTTTGGCTTTTTCATTATGGTTTCACAATTAAACTGTTTTTAATGCAAAAAACAATTCAGAAATTTTACGTCATACGCTTTAGGTGTTGTAGTGTGAACTGATGGCTTTACGTCTTACGTCATACGTCATAAGTATACTTCATAAGTTTTACGTCATACGTCTTAAGTGATGTAGTGTGAACCAGGCCTAAAGAGTAAAGTTAACTAAAATATTACCCGTTTTTTTAGAAATGCAAATCCGCGGTGACTCAGCTGTATGAAGCCTTTAAAAGTAACCAACATCCTCGTTACCTGTTGGTTTTGTCGTCGATTCGTTTTCTACAGAAGTACGACACTATTCCACCAAATAGCGGAAGGAACCTTTGGTCCGGATTTTCCCCTCAACTTTTATGTTTCACGTGTCTGTTAAGTGCCTTCCTGGGCTCGATCCAACGGAAAGTATCCTGAGCATAATGAACAAAATACAAAACTGACCGCACATGGAGAACACACACAAGGAACTACGAGTATTCAATCGGAAACACAAGTCTCCACAAGGTGCTGAGGGTAGTAGACAAATTGACAAACTTCAAGAGAACGACAATTATAATTTTCCTTCGGGAAATACCAAAATGTATATTTTTAATTTTTTAATTGGCGCTATTTACTATTACTTCTTAAGCCTCACCAAAGAGTGTTCTACGGTTAACAATTTCTTTTACGAACTACTGGATAAAAATCGGTTCTTGGTAGTTGTCTTGAGAAATCGCATATTAACAAAATTAACTAAGAAAATTAACGAATATTAGATCATGATTAACAAAATTTATTAATATAAAAATTTCGCAGAATTTAAAACGATATTAATTTATTTAATAATTATTATATTTAAATTTTTTCACTTATATTTTTTCAATGTTTATTTTTGATATTTATATTGATAAATTGTTGGTTATTTGGTTCATCCACTCTTGATTTACCAATAACTTTAAAATTTGACAGAAGTTAAAAGATTAGAAGACAATGGAGTTACTTCAACGGAAATAGGTGAAAATTACACATTTATAACAAGACAAGGAAACTAGACGGGTTTGGTATATGGGATAATAGTGTAAATAAATCTGTGTTATTTAATGTTATTTTAGATTGTTTTTGAAGAAGGTGAACGTAATAAATGGAATTTTAAGTAATTTTTTGGACATGCCGTGAATAACAAATTTGAGGGTCAGGTTTCTTACTAAGAAATGAAAATTAAGTGACTTCAGGTATTTTTAAAACTAAAATATTTACAATAAAAATACATAAGTTCAAAAATTTGTTTTTTTAAGCAGCGATTTTGATTTTAAAATATTTTTTTTATATATTTTATTTCAAAAAAATTTTAAAAACGTTTCTTTCCGTTGGGGTAATAAACGTAGATACAAACATAGAGGGTACCAAAATAGTTTGAACAATGCTTATTTGGTCATTGTCTTGTTATTAATTTTTGAACAGTTTTTGTCAGTAAAAATATGGCGGATTTTTCAATTTTTTGCGAAAAACCTGACTAAATTTTTTATACATTGGTATTGGCCTTATCTTTTTAGCTTTTTGCAATTTTTAATAAAAAAATATTTAAAAGTGTTGTGTATGTCAGTTTTAAAAGCGGAAAGTTTTGCAAGAAAAAAAATTATTTTAATTTTTTTAATCAGTTGTTTAGAAGAATTATTTTAGGGCTTTTTAACGACAGTGAACTGTTTGTCCAAAATTAAAGCAAAATTCTCCTTTTAATATACCAGTGATATATTCAAAAATAAATATGATCGATGCAAAAATGATGTGTATTAGCAAAAAAAATTGATTGTGTTTATTTCGTAAATGAAATTACAGAAAGGTTCTATTAGCATATAACCAGAGTTCTAGTCTTTACTATGCGACTAGATTTTTTCTGGTAATATAACAGCGTAAATATAGTATCTAATGCACAAAATTTTTGCATAAACAATAATATGCTCGCTCTGATATTGTTTCTATGCAAAAATGATATCGAAAAAACTATCTACCTAGGTCGATCTTTTTGTAATAATTATGTCTACATTCGCTCAAGTTTGTTTGAAAATCCCGATTTCCAAGAGTAAGTCTTTTTTGTCAAATTAAAAATCCAGCAAAAAAGGACAAAAAACCACTCATTTTTGAAAACAAAAGTTAGTTATGGATTAAAGACATAAGATTGAACATTGTTCCTACAAAAACATAATAAATTATGTTATTTTTTAACCTCGAAACAAAAACAGATTATGAAAACATAAAATGATTGTTTACAGTAATTAAACATAATAAATTATGTCATTTTTTAACCTCGAAACAAAAACAGATTATGAAAACATAAAATGATTATTTACAGTAATTTTTTAATATTTTTTGTAAAAAAAACTTTTGTCTAGCGTTCTCCCATTCAACCCCACCTTTAGTACATCTCAAAATTGATTGTATCTTTCTGTTATTTTGAATCACAACAATCTTAAAAAAAATTAGGATTTTGGACTAATCTCGTATTTCTGCACCGAATATTTTAAAATGTTTCAGGAAAGACTTGAGAAATTGTAGTCAGTCATAATATATACATAAGGATTTTTTAGGCATTTAGTTTAAGTTTATATCAATATATGGCTTTATATTGCTGTTATATTTTTATCTAACTAAAAATAGTGTTATATAATAAAAAATAATATGGCTTGTTTATAAATTAAACTGGGGAACTATTTGCTAATGCCTTTGAAAAATATGTTTTCCTAATTAAATTTAGGATCTTAATATCGGAATATGCAAATTTTTGTCCAAATAAAAATTTGCATATTGCTTAGCATATCTGCTCGTTGCCTGCCGCAACTGCAGACTTTTTAACCTTTTGGGATTCTTCCGCGCCATCGCTGCACTGTGTTAAACTGGGCGTGGACGGCGTCGTGGACGCAGAGTTTAACACTGAGCAACACTGATGCGGAATCCCTTCTGCGGATTCGCAGCGTTTTTTGGACGAAAAAATTCCAATGGGTTAATAGGCCATTTCGCAGTTTAGCGAACAAAAACAATAAAGGTTAAAATGCTCGTGTACAATGTGAAATGGTTCTTTTTTTACAATTTTGTGTGGTTGTGTCTTTTTTTGGAATTTTCGTCAAATAAATTGAAAAATTTGCAATTTCTTTTACCTTTTTAACAATTTTTGATTTTTTTAAACATGAAAAAACGCGTGATAAACGCACGTGGAAGCGGCGACAAATATGTTTAATAATAAACTTTGCGGCTTCAGTGATTCGTGTTTACAGCCACAGCTCTTCATTCATACTGAAACCTTACGGGTTTAACTGTTTGAGAAGCAGATAAAATAAAAAAGTTATATAAATTTCTTTTCTGCAAATATACAATTATGTGAAAATAATTCAATTTTTGAGTCTAATTATTTCTAAAAAAATTATTACTACAATTTAATTTAAAACTCACCACATTTTGAACCAAAAATGTACCAAAAAATTGTTTTTATTCGTTTTTATCAACAAATAATGTAGAAAAAGGAAAGAATGGGCACAAGATCGACAAGCCATACAGAAGTTAATTATGTTTTAAGTGTATGTATTATATTTTTTTTCATATTATTTTTTAAAGTGTGACAATTCAAACTGTGATACCGTAGAGATTTATTACTTTAAATAAATTTTTATGTTGAATGTTTTTATGATAGAATACGTTATCGCAAGAACATATTATATTATATTAAGCATGTATTAATTTCAGCCATAAGCATTTGACATTAAGCATGTGGTTTGGACATTTTGGACGAACTATGTCCAGAACTCAATATTGGTACTTTTTAAGCAGAAGATTACAAAACTTGCGAATAAACAAACTTACATTTTCAACTGTCGTTATTAATTATTTTTGATAGCAGGTACGGGCTGGCCTTTTTTTTACAAATTTTAATGTTTTTAGAATGTAATTGGGGTAACTGACTTAATTTCGGCCACTTTTTTATTTTTTTGGATAAGTTTTTTCTGGTTTTTTCAATCGGCTCAAAATTTGGTCTAAAAACCAAACGACAGCTATTTTTGTTATTCCAGTGCAAAATTTAAAGCTTTCTGTTACACTTAAAGATCAGTGGAGGTTTAAAATTTTTTTATAGTGGCCGAAATTAAGGCGCGAGCCATTAACTTCAGGCGCCTAGAAAAAACTGGATAAAACTATTGCCAAAACGAACAATAAAAATTTTTAAAGGTTGCAAATTTATCCTTAGGTATTGTTCTTGGTACATATAACTTATTTTTTTCTGTTTGCAAACTTTAATAGTTATTAGCAAGACTTTAAATAATTATGTCAAAACCTTAAAAAACAAGTTTTAATAACCTGCATTTTTTGTTAATTTTTTTGGCTTAAAAAAACGTCAAAAAAAGTTAAACGAGCAAAAAAATTCTTTATAAATAAGGTAGTACGATGGTATTTGAAAACAGCACAAAACGGCAGGTTCTTTCACCTAAATTTTAAGGTGACCGAAATTAACGGAATCTTAAAATGCGCAGTTAGTTTAACGCATTGCAAAGTGATTTTGAAGAAAATATCAAAAATATCAAAACATGAAAATTAACAATTTTGAGCCTTAAATAAAAGATAATTTAAGGTTATATAGTGCTTCGTTCTAAATTTAATGCAGTTTAAACACAAAGCAAAAATTAAGAAAATCACAAAAAAATAACTTTTTGTATAAAAATGTTGATAATGCAAAATAACACAAAAAAAACTTTTGCAAAAATACTGTATTTAACATTTATCCAGTTATTTTTGTGCTAGTTTTTTATGTTTTAAAAATAAGCCAATTTTCTAACGTCCTAAATTGGCGATCGTAATTAAGGCTTGGCCGAAATTAAGTCAGATACCCTCCATATACACAAAAATTAGATGCGAGTGGCGAATGGAGATTGTGTAAAGCGTAAATTTCCAACACAAGTTCCATGAGAAAAGCAAAACAACCCATATTTTTCTATGGAAGAAGCAAAACATAACCCATTTAGTGCCTTTTTTTGTATGTACTAGATTATTTTAATTAATAATATCCTAGGTTTTTTCTAACTGCAGTCACGTCGGTTAAAACCCCTCCTTATTATGAACAGACCTGCAAAATAATATATGTACAGTGTACCTGTCAGTTCGTTTTTGAAAGTTGTGCATTACGCGTCTGTAATCTTCCAGGCTGAAAATAAGGGCGTAACCGCTCACCGCCAGGAAGAAATAAACAATAAACCCGGAGCGAGAAAAATTTTAAAAAAAAACGTTTTCAGCGGTTATGTAACCAATTATTATCTAGTTGCGTCATGTGTTTCTCTGCACGTGATATTTTCTCAAAAAACGAGTGGTTATTTTATTACTTATCTATTTTCACCCTGATAGAATTTATCTTTAGTGATGTTCCTCCGAGCTCCAGAGCTACGCTCTATTCTTGTACTAATTTTGTGAATAATTGAAGAGTAATGCTATAGATTATTTTGTCAAACATTATTTGTAAACTAAATTTTTTCAAAACTGATTTAAAACAATAAAAATAGTATTAAAAATGCAAATAGAGTAATTTTAAATGTATTTTAAACTTAAATAAACTTAAAATCGCTCATTTAGAAGGTGGAGCTCCGGAGCTTTCTTTGCTTTAAGTGGCCGGAGCTTCGGAGCATGATATTGCAGGGTAGGAACATCACTACTGTGTACCGTAACCTTTGACCTGAAACTATTGACCTGAAACGCGCATACATGAAATTTTGATATTCAATTTATCCATAATATTCCACGCAGGTGTTTTTTCTACGTTGAAAACCACACTTTAAATTTTAACAATCAAACTTCTTTGTCAAACAATCGCCTCAATGGAGGTGCTAAAACCGACATATCGTCGTTACTACGGCAAAATGAGCCACAATTCGTATAAAATTTATGTGACTGTGACTTATTTTAAATTTCAAACAGGACCTTGCTAACTACAGAATGAGTCACAGCCACAGTCACGTATATTTTATAAGGACAGTGGGTCTTATGGCCGTAGTGACGACGATATGTAATCAACGTATGCGCACCCTGCATAGTACATAGTAAGACAAAAAATATCATGGGTGGCGCGGGAGCGCCACGGGGCGATTTAGCCCCGTGGCGCCGCGCCAACCATAATTAAAGAACGTGGGTAAATTTTGAAATTCAGAACCTTCTTCTTCTTATTATTATTATTATTATTCCAACGCTCCATCCTTAGAAGCGATATTCCTCATTCGTTACTGATTCATCAAAAATAAACATGGGCTCATAAGAAAGAAAAAGGAATTACGCAACTTTCTTAAGAAGCACTTTTTTGATTTAGGTCCTTGTTATCGATTTATTGATCAAAATAAAAAATTTAAAAAATAGACAAATAAAAACTTCCAACCGCACAATAACAGCCTTTTGGCAACAATAAGGATTGTACAGAGCAGACAACCAACATCCCCTCATAAAAACCGGACAAAAAAAGCAGACCGGTTTTAATTGGTGGCAGAAACGGAACAAGTTCCCAGCGCCATCTGCTTCAACCGCGCGGAAATCGGCGAAAACAACAGAGTACTTTTTTAATTTTTGCATTACTGTTGACAAAATTAATTCAAAGTTTTATTTATTAAAAAAAAATAAGCGTCGGTGGCGCCTGAGCGCCACGCGCCGGTAGATAATCATCCGTGGTGCGGGGGTGTCACACTGCAATTTAACCCACCGCACCGCGCCAACTATACTTAGAGAACGTGAGTAAATTTTGTAATTCATGTTCATCATCTTTTTTTTATTATTATTTTTACTTTAGAATTATAATTGCAATCATTGGCGCACGGCATCGCGCCAACTATATTTAGAGAACGTAGGTAAAATTTGTCTGGAGCGCCACTGCACCGAACTAACTATAATTAAACAACGTGGGTAAATTTTGTAATTTAAATTCATCATTTCTTCTTATTATTTTTTATTTAAAAAAGTATATCTCGGCAACGGAATGATTATAAACATATGTCATTGCGCAGCTAAAACTAGTTTATTAGGCTATTTTTTAATTTAATTCAAAAAAAGTGGTAGACTAGCCTTAAAAAATGCTCTAAGAATAGAGCAGGAAAAAGGGGCGATTTTTCCCCGGGCGTATGTTTAGACAGAAAAGATGTCGACTAGTCTGAGATGGACATTATGTGGACTATAGAAAATTTGCATTTGGTTTGGCCAGCTGCTCACTAAATAAAAGTTTCTACCATATGATAATGATTTGTTTATACATTGATCTAATCACACAGCACTGTTGCATTTTTTTTAGTTTGATAAAATGTCAATTGAAAAAATTATACTCACAGCAATCTTTGACAAGCGCGAAATCGCCACTTTTTCAAATTTATAGTTGTTTCTTACACATACAAATATAACCTTCAAATTGAAAAAGTGGCGATTTCGCGCTTGTCATAAAGATTGCTGTGAGTATTTTTTCAATTGACATTTTATCAAACTAAAAAAATGCTACAGTGCTGTGTGATTAAATCAATGTATAAACAAATCATTATCATATGGTAGAAACTTTTATTTAGTGAGCAGCTGGCTAAACCAAATGCAAATTTTCTATAGTCCACATAATGTCCATCTCAGACTAGTCCACATTTTTTCTGTCTAAACATACGCCCGGGGAAAAATCGCCCCTTTTTCCTGCTCTATTCTTAGAGCATTTTTCAAGGCTAGTATAACACAATTATTATTACAAATACTAAGACGTAAGTTAAAACCTTTATCATGATAAAAGCTTTCGGTAAAGTAAATTTACCATCCTCAATCATACTATTATTATTATAATATATATAGTATTATATATTTTTGGTAAGACGCCACGATTTAAACAGTTACAAACGGAAATTTTCGCAATTATTTAAATCTATAATAACACTGAAATAACTCAAAACTACTTTTTTGGCACCCAAAGCTCTCTGCGCGCAAAAAGTAAACTACCCAAAAACAAAATAATCTTTTTTTATAGGCAAGTTTATTATGGTATGTTATTTTTCTTGAACAAACCAATATAATTTAAAAATTATAATTGTGTTATAATTCTAATTCTAACCATTATAAAAATTAATCGCTACATACAAACTTTTAGCTGTATATATGTATATGGGCTGTTTGTACTTTTTTAGCGTTTTTAATTTATGGTAAGAAAGGTTTTTGGTTTTAACACATAAATTATACCTGTTATTCTCGTCCAGTTTACATTCTATTTTTTAACAAAACAAAATATTCAATCACATAATATTAAGTTAAAATATTTTTACTTCATAAAATTTAATCTAAAAATGCTTTATTAAAGAAATAATACCTTTAAAAAAGGACCCGCAACATAATGTTTAAACAGCAAAAAAATGAACTTAAGTAATAACAAAGTAAAAAGCACAATTTTTTTAGTAACATAATGAAAAAATCAAAGGACAAAATATCAAGTTAACATAAAACAAGACAGAAATATACTTTTAAATCAACCGATTTTATGTATATTTCAAAGATTATGAAAATTTTTGGTGAAGCCACAAAAATTTTGCCGCCAGATATAAACTATTTCACTGGTAATGGCAACTTCGGTGAATTTATTGAGAATAATAAATAACTGAGAGAGAGAGAGAGGGTACGGTGTTTAAAAATATAACTAAAATAAATTTTCAAAGTTTGCAAAACATAAAAATGAGTTAAGATTGTTTTGCGCAAAAAGACAAAAAATAATTGATGATTAAATTTGTTGATTTTTTTGTCCATTCTCAACCCGACTACTCCTATTTTAACCATCTATATTATTACCAGTCCAATCTACTTTTTTTTTGAATATAAACATTTGTTTGGGGTTTTATATTCTGTATTTTTTCTCTTTTCTAAAGTAACGCATTTTTAAAAATTAATTTATGATGATATAACAAATATAAAAAAAATAAAGCATAAAAACAAAAAGATAAACATAACATTAATTATAATTATCTTAATATATTTTATTTTATTTGTTTCGTTCATTTTTGGATGTTTGTTTTTTGTGATAAAATGTTTGGACAACTTTTTTTGATCCAATTGAAAAAAAGAATTACACAAAAATAATTATTTAAAAATTGTCACGAATGCCCATCACAACCAGAATATATTTACACATAGGTCTTTGAGAGATGTCAATGTCTAGATTGCGTGTTAAAATTAAGTCCTGAGAGTTTTTGTTCATATCCAAGGATCCGCTACAAAACTAAGTCCTGAGAGCTTTTTCTATTTATTGATTGACAGCTCCTAATAATCACTATGTAAATTAATTAATAACAGATCGTAAATAAATTATTATGACTGACCATTATAATCAGGTACATAACATAAAAAAATTACAGCAATCAAATTGTCAAAAATTCACACACTTCCATTATAATGGCAAACAAATTTCCGGATATATATTTCGTCAATATTCAAGGACGTGCCACATTATGGAAGGGTAGCCGGGAGTATGAAGGAATTGACGCCACTGGGCCCTCTGATTTTTCCCGGCTTCCGCGCCCAAAGTTACCACTCCGATCTCGTGTTCCAGGTCGGGGTTGTTGACCGGGACTCCCCAAACCTAATAATAATAAATAAATAATAGTATAATAAATAATAATAAATAAATAAACAAACATTGTAAATTTTAGACTCTAATTTTAGCTGGAAATGCTTGATTTTTAAATATCACATATAAGTTCAGTTTTTGTTGGCTGCGTGATTGACCCTCGTTATTTGTTAATGGACAAAGTGAGCAATTCCATATTCTTATGAGCTATAGAAATTTGCATACTGCACTGTTGTTTAAAACCAAAAACTATAGTTTTTTTTATTTCCGCGCATTAAACAAATTATCGCAATTTTTGGAAACAGCTATTCATTTAGACGCGATAACGAACGGATTCCACTGGGCGTTCACTAAAGTCTGTAAAAAATGATGAGGAAAAAAACTTTTGGCATATATCGCTAACGGCGTGGTCGATGTATACACATTTTTATTAGTTTATGCCATAGTTTGAATGGTATACATTAATAAAGTTTTGTATACATCGACCGCACCGTTAGCGAGACACTCGCCTGAAGTTTTTTCAGTCTTTATCAGTTCTGTACAGACTTAAAAAATTGTCAACTATACAAATAGTCTTCTGTTATAAGGTAAGAATTATTTCTATGCAATTCCTTTAATGACGAAAGATAGGTTAAATATAATACAAAACAAATAAAAAATGACAAATCATTTTCCAAGCTCTCATAACACGTCCTGATTTGACTACGTAATTTATTATCGCCAAAGGGATTGATTATGTTTGGTAAATTTTAAGGAAATTTGCTTGTTCTAAAACTCATCTTTTTATACGATAAAAAATATCGAAAAAAAAAACCATGCAGCAATTACTGTAAATGGTTGCATGTCGAAGAAAACGATTTAGTGTCGATGAAGCCTAGGGAACTTGGAGCTGGAACTTGGAGGCAAAAAAAGGGAACTTGGAGCCGTAAGTGGGGAACTTGGAGCCGTAATTTGGGAACTTAGAGCTAAAAATAAAAATCGCTAAAACGTGTACAAGCCTAAGCGAAACCTGAATTTAAGCCCAAACCAAATTTTTCTGAAAGGCTCCAAGTTCCCATTGCTTGTGGCTCCAAGTTCCCAAAAACTTCCGATGGCTCCAAGTTCCCTGCTCGTGGCTCTAAAGACCCCGTACAAAAAACAATTTAGTGATACAATATATAGGATATTCTTTATAAGTGCATTTTTTGTATTTAAAAAAATGCTTTTATTCACGTCAGGATTTTAAGGACCCTCAAAATGTCATATAGTATTCGTGATCACGTCATATATGTTTTGCTCTGTGGGAATGGTTGTGGAAGGAGCTAATAGAATCATTTTTAGCCAATTAGTGCTGAATTAATCTCCATTGGATGAAAGTATACCCTTTTTTATAAGCACTAATTGGTTAAAAGTGATTCTATAACGTTATAACTCTGTAAAAAATATTAACACTGAACAATTTCCGTTTAAATGGGAGGGTTTTGACTGTCGTGTTGTGGTAATAATTCAAATCATGTTAATTTTTCATTATTTGATCCAACCAAATTTTTCATTTAAACAAAAAATAGTTTTGCTAGAAAAAAATAAAGAAATTAAAATAAAGAAAGCTTTTGAAAAACGGACAAAAAACACGTAATTTTGTGGAACGGCCCCAAAGGACAAACACATAGACAGTTGTGAATTTTTTTTCTAAAAGCTTAGTAATTTTATTGTAGTTTACTACTTATTTGAAAGAGTATTTTTACAAATCTAATTTTTATTATCACTCAGAACGAACCCATTAATATTGGGCTGATTGAATTGAAAATTAGGAGCGTTTGCCTTGGTGCCAAGCCAAAACGTGATACAATAGATAAGTTTTGTATTAAAAAAGTATTGTGTTCTATTCGGGCGATATAAGAATTTTATTGTTTGTTAAATTGCTTTTTTATCTTTAAATTTTTATATACCTACCTCGAATCTAAAACTGGCTTTCCGCAATTTTCTTAATTTGATTGGTATTTGGTAATTTTCGTCAAGGTAGCAGGAGCCGTCTTCGTTTTTTGGAATTTTTTTTGTTTCTTCTCTTCTTAAAATAAGTCCCTCTTCCTGGTGTGTAATCCGTATAAAAAGCATTTCTAAAACATGAACAGGACAAAAATTTAATATAATTTTTTTACTTTTTGAAACCTTGCAAATTTTACACTTACATTAGTGTGATTTCTACGAGAGTAAAATTGTTTTATCTTATACAATTCTTAAGCACGATTCAAAATACTGTGATTGACAGTAGACAATAGGAGACAGGCAATAGGTGGGCTCCTACAATTTATTCAAACTACTGCGATAGACGATAGTAACCTACGACGATAGGCGATAGGCGATAGTTGCTTAATTTGGCGATATGCGATATTGCAAAACATGCAATTTAACCTAACGTTTTGATTCCTTGGAAAACTTTAATGCTGGTTTAAGCTTAAATGCGCAACAAATGCAAAAATATAATAATGGCTTACTCAGTGTGTTCTCTTTGGTTTTTCACATTAAATACTTTTATATAAGTAATTTTATCTTTTTTTTCTCTCCACTATTCAATTATTAGGTATGGTTTAGATCTTATGTATATATTTTTGCTACAGATGTATTGCATGTATGTTTCTTAACCACATATGCAGATTTTATTTCACATTGTATATTTAGATTTTTTAAAGAAGAAAGAAAAATTTTAATTTTAAACCATGTTATATATTAGATTTGTAATCAAAAACCAAAATAACCTTTTAACGTATTTTAAAATGAAAACAAAACGCTATCGTCAATCGCAATTTTGTTAGTGTGAACACACAGGTACTATCGGCTATTGCTATCGCCTATCATGTGTCATCTATTGCCTTTAGCCTACTGAAGCAGTGTAAACCAAGCTTAAAAGACTAAATTTATACATATGATTGCTTGTACAGTTAAGAATAAAAAACTTTAGGAGCCGTAAGGCCCGCTAAGACTGTTTTGCTTCTGTTTTATATAACAAAAAAAAACATAATAAAAAATTGACGTACAGTCGTCATTATCCAGTTGTTAAACTGCTTAGCAATCTAGTATCTTAAGCATTAGCAAAAACAAAAAAAATCTTACCGAATTGACTGGGCATGTATTTCATTTTCTCCACAAATATTGAAAAAGATGCGTTTCGGGGAAAATAACATAGACCAACAAGCACTTGCGGTTCTGGGTTGTCCTTTAACAAACAAACTGGTTAGAAAACTATGTGCGTTGTTTACCCGTTCCTGTGATTTCCTTTTCTCAGGTTATATCACAGTGATACTTTCGTTTTTTACGGTGGTGACGTTTTTTTCCGACCATGATGATTTGTAAGCTCTACCACGGTTGACATTACGTACCACCGTCGTAATCCCGTGGTTAGACGATTCGGCATTACAATTTGTAAAGTGAATGCAAATGTACTTTTTGACATTTGCAATAAATTTTAAAATTTTTTGGTTTAAAAATAAGACAGTTTTATGGATAAAAAATATAATAAATAGATATTCTGAGTCGTTTTTGGCGATAAATAGATTACCTGCCCAGCCGACCCCTTATCATAGCAAAGGAAAAAAAATAAAACTTTTATTTTCAGTTCCACCAAGGCATGACCATGGTGATACGTACTGTTAACCGCGCTATGGCTGAAACAGCACAACGGTTAGGCAAAAGTACCAAAAATGTGGGACGAATGTTTGTGCACGTTGGTCTGGAAAAAGAGGATCACAGAACGGGTATGCAAATGTAAAAATATTTCCAAATAAACTTTTTGATTAGTTCTGGAAATACCCTATTTATGGCATAACCACACCGTATACAAAAAACATTCTAATGTTTTCTTTTTAATTTTTGCTTATTATATGGTGCATTGATTTTGAATAAAATTGTGATCAGACTTGTTTTTAGATTCGATGATTTTTGGTTAAAACATTTTTTACCTAATTTATTTGAGTTCCTCCACAAAGACCTTTGTTTATGGTTGAAAAGTAAGTAGGTTTTAAAAAAACCGTTTTAAAATTACAAATCTACACAAGCATTCCAGCAAAACATCAAATTTTTGTTATTTCTAAAAATGGTTTGAAATTTTTGACTGAACTATTTTTAATGATCAAAAAGAATGGGTTAAAATAAATGTACATTCTTAAGTAAGTATTTTGAATACGATATCTCACCCATAATAACACGTTTTATGGAACGCAGAATAAAACGAATTTCTAAATTCCTTTGGATACCTCCATTGTAAGTTTTAACAAATAATTTTTTAAGATGGCAGAGGATCTTCGGAGCAGTAAGTACTTGGAGCTGTCAAAAAATGTTGGAAACTTTGGAACCGTAACTTCGAGTCCATAGTCAAAAAATCGTCAGGCTTAGGATAAGTTGACTAGCGACTTTACATTCGGTTTCCAGTTCCACATTTACGGTTATGCTATTTCTCTTTAGTTTAGTTTAGTTCTTAATAAAAGAATCGCAATATCTTGGGAGACTGGTTTAAATACATATATCCCAAAAAATATGGATATTTGGCCGTTCTTTTTGAGATATCTCAGTGAGGAAGGTCCTCGCCTCTGTCCTGCACAAAAAATTATAAATTTTACACTATACTTTTTAATTTTAAATTTTAATTATATTGATTAGTTTTGTTGAATTCAACGTTCTTTCATTTACTAAAAGCTAAATTTTAAAATGTTCATGTATAACAAAAATTATATAATAATATTACTAAATTTGAATTGCTTGGCACATGGTTCATGGACGGCTTCTGACAGTGAATGTTTTTTTGTCCTTTGTTAATTTTTTTATTTAATCGATCAAAAATATTTCCCTTTTTTGTTGTCCTCTGAAGATCTAGATCTAAAATTCATAAATGTGAGACAAGTTAAACTATATGCAACCAATATTAGACTCGTAAGAAAATTTAATATTGAAAAATATCTTATTTTTTAGTTTTATAAAGCTAAGCTATTTAAAATGAACAAAAATTTAAAAAAAACAAGATTATCAGACAATATTTAGAATTTATCGACACAAAAACGAGTACATTTATTTATTGAAAAATATCATACCATGAATGAGTGAATTGTTTTTGTTAGGAAAGATTCAACAAAAGGGGCGATTTTAAATATAAATGAATCTCTATCGCGTGCCTTTCAAATTAAAGAAAGAACTCCTGCGGTCAATTTGTTTTAAAAAAAATCACAAATTTTTTGCTGTTGTTTTTTTTATTTTCTTTTCTTTTTTTTTTGCTGTTCAAAAGATTTAACTGGTCAAAAGAACAAAACAATTAAAGGATTTTTCAGTTTTTCAGTTTAAGTTTTTTGATGAACAAGTAGCTGACGTCGGAATATTTATTAAAAAAATAATTTACCTGAGTTTTGAGTTTTAATTGTTGTGGGTCTTTCAATAGTTGGTACATTTTCATTATCCTCTTGTGAATCCGAATGTCTTTCCCACGAACGCTGTCTTCTAAACATTTTATAATATTTTTTTTATTTATAAACCAACTTTATTATTAAAGATAAATTCTATCAGGGTGAAAATAGATGAGTGGTAAAGTAACCACTAGTTTTTTGAGAAAATATCACGTGCAGAGAAACACAAGACGCAACTAAATAATAATTGGTTACATAACCGCTGAAAACTTTTTTTAAAATTTTTCCGCTCGCAAATTTATTGTTTATTTCTTCCTGGCGGAGAGCGGGTACGCCCTCAATTTCAGCCTGAAAGACTTTAACCTTAGTATTTCATTTTTCAATTACCATTGCGACTGCAGACAAAAATAAATGCGCTGACAAAAATAATACAGTAATTATTTTGTGCCATAATATAAAAACATTTGTTTATACCAACCGATTCATTTACGAGATATAAATACTTAAATTTGTTATCAGGCCACGCATTTTTGTACAAAATTTAGTGTTTTTTTTTTAAATTAAATTCGGTCTTACAAAAGTGTCTAAATTTAAAACATTAAATTTAAAACATTTAAAACATTAAATTTAAAACATTTAAATTCCAACTATTAACTCCCGTTATATATTGATATGTCACAAGTAAGATTTTTACCACAGTCAAAGTATGTTCAAGTTTACTAAACTTAAGATTTAGCGAGGTAAAAATTTTAAATTTGAAGGCGTGAAAATTAAAAAAAAATTGCGAAGAAAAAAATTGTATAGTTTAAATTTTGCCAAAGGTGTCAAAAGCATAGCGATACAACAAAAGAGCAACATTTAAATATTTTGTGTTAATTTTGAGTTTTTTTTACAATTCTTCTCAGTTTGACTCTTTCACTTTACCGTTATAAAAATTTTTTTTAATGTAAACTAATTTTATTTTTTGATTTTTAACAGTAACATGAGTGGGTTAAAATGGGAAGAGATGTACTGTTTTATTAACGCATTCATGAGTTAGTATTCATTCTATGGAACATTTATTTTTTATAATTTATATGCTTTTTTTGGAAAATTGATTCTCGTAAGAAAGTTTTGACTATTTTTAAGTGTCGGTTTTTTTTCCGCCTCCTTTTACTAATATCACTATCCAAAACCCTCTTCGAGATTTTTTTGTACATTCCAATTTCTGTCGTAATTTTTTATAAAATCAACAGGACCGTCCGTGACTGATTTTATTTAGTGTTTTACTTTTAAACAAAAAACAAGGGTCACAGTCATGTTTTCCTGAATTGATTTTACCTGCCTATTTTTTAATTGCGTTTGAAACGCCAAATGAGTACCAGCTAAAATTTATCAGTGTTAATTCAATTGCGGACATTTTGACTTTGTCAGCGAGACACGATTTACATTACTCTAAGATGCGGTGATAATTAGAAGTGTTAATTTTATTTTAATAAAATTAAGTTTTCACAATACAACTTTATTAAATGCATCTTTCATTAATTCGACAGTTGGAAGATGCAAAATTACCCACCTATTGTCTCTGAAGGAGCAGCTGGGTCTCCGCTGGTACTGGGGGCTGGTGGGGGCGCTCTTGGGGGAAATGGGTGAAAGGCGGT
Organism: Microlaimidae sp. YZB2_3; assembly: GCA_030248175.1. NCBI lineage: Eukaryota > Metazoa > Nematoda > Chromadorea > Desmodorida > Microlaimidae > Microlaimidae sp. YZB2_3. The sequence continues at coordinate 33,271 of JASAMX010029538.1, read as the reverse complement.
CATTCCCGGCCCCGGGCGGGTTCCAGGCCGGGCTGGCCGGAGCCAGATGGGCGTTGCTCCTCCCGCCGACGAAATTCTGCTCCGGTACGCTGCTTCGGTGTTTGGTCGGTGGGTCGGCGCTTCCGCCGCCGTCTTCACCGCCGCCGCCGCCGCCGCCCGGCTGAAAATTGTTCAGAATGAGTTCCGAAAACGAACCCCACATATTTTAGCCGAAAAAAATTAAATAAGCTTAGTTTTCAGTGTTAGTCGAAAGTTAATACGAGCGAATAACTTGTCGAGTTAGGAAGTAAGCCAATATGAAAATTTAAATGCACGGTTTTCTTAAAAATTTAATACATAATTGCATTTTGGATAGTATTATACCTAAAATATAGCCTACATAATAAAATGAGTGGGTATTAAGTCATTCAAAAATGAAGATAAAACTCGGTAATTAGTAGCAGTATCTTTTATTAAGTTTGCCGTCGAAATTTTACGCCGTGTTAAATTTGCTTTTCATTCATTATTTAAAGAAAAAGAATTATAATGTCTAAATACGTTCGAAGACGTTAGAACGTGTTTAAAGAAACAAACAGTCGATGATTGATGCAAACATCGCTATTTTATTCATAAAAAAATTTGAACTAAATGAATATAGTCTTATTATAAACAGAGTTTTTCTTCAAGAAAAATTTTAATTTTGGAAGTTTTGTTTTTGAAATTGATCCATACCTCTGAAATATATGGTGTTTCGGTGTTTTTTACGTCGGCTTCAACATTGAAAGTGATCTAAAAAAATTTTTATAAATGACTAAATTATAATTAAATCCATGAAACATTAAAGCTCGGGACAGACTTCGTCCAAAGTGTTCAAAGGGCAAAAACGAAAATTTCGATATTGTGTCATTTAAGAGCGTTTGTTTTTAATTTTAAAAAATATTTTATCTTCAAGTCGAAATCCCAAAAAAAAAAAACTAAAAATGCCTTTTAATCACCCAAAATAATCAAATATTTTTAGTTCCACGGTGGTGGTATCTTGATCTAATCATTGTGGTATGTAAACTTCATCCCGATAAACTCTACGTATCACCTATGTGACACAATTTGTCATATCTTTGAAAACATAAAGTGCAAGCGTTAATAAGGGGCGATTATCTTTCATCTTTCCTTGTCCGGCCTATATTGTAATGGATAGAATTGACTTTGGAGGTTACGGATTCAATTCCTGTATCGGCCAAGTTTTTCAATAAATTTGGATATTTGGGGTGTCTAAATTTTTTAGCGCCTGGTTATTTTCCCTTTTTTACTTTAGGTCGTCACATACTTGGTGGCCGATACACAACTTCGAGTTTGTATTGTGCTACGGTAGATAGACGGGCTTGTTTGGGCTGGTGGAGATGTGCGGATTGAAGTAAAGAGGCTGAGAGCAACTCTTCTCTTGGTGGGAAAGTATGACACATTGTGTCCCTTCCGTGAAAACTTAAAGTGCAAGCGTTAATAAAAGGCGATTATCTTTCCCCTTTCCTTGTCCGGCCTATATTGTAATGGATAGAATTGACTTTGGAGGTTACGGATTCAATTCCTGTATCGGCCAAGTTTTTCAATAAATTTGGATATTTGGGGTGTCTAAATTTTTTAGCGCCTGGTTATTTTCCCTTTTTTACTTTAGGTCGTCACATATTTGGTGGCCGATACACAACTTCGAGTTTGTATTGTGCTACGGTAGATAGACGGGCTTGTTTGGGCTGGTGGAGATGTGCGGATTGAAGTAAAGAGGCTGAGGCAACTCTTCTCTTGGTGGGAAAGTATGACACATTGTGTCCCTTCCGTGAAAACTTAAAGTGTAAGCGTTAATAAAAGGCGATTATCTTTCCCCTTTCCTTGTCCGGCCTATAGAGTAATGAATAGAACGCCGGAGTTGACTTTGAAGGTCACGGGTTCAATTTCTGTATCGGCCAGGGCTGTCTAAATTTTTTAGTGCCTGGTTATTTTCGTTTCTAATTTGGGTCGTCAAGCCTAGATCACACCTATAGGTGGTACGTGAAACTTTATGCGAGATTAGTCCACAGTAAGCGAGCAAATTAAAATGTCGAAAGCTGTACAGTAGCAATATGCAAATTTTATGTATTAGGTAGAACTTAGGTACGACCTTGGTGATACGTAGATTTTACCACGATGAAGTTTAAATACCAAAATAATTAAATCAAGATACCACCACCGTAAAACGAAGGCTTTATCGTATTGGTACTAAGGTTTTACAATGGTAACCCAGTAAAAGTCGATCACAGGAATGGGTTAAGAATAATTTTTGAAACCTTAATCATTTTATTTAATTTAAACAAAATCCCATTGTAAGCTAATTTTATTTAATAATTTGGAATAATCAAAGTGAAAATAAATCATAAATCATAAGTAAAAAATCAAAATAAAAAAATGGATAAAATATTAAAAGTAGGATTTTCTCAAAAAGATTAATTTTTTAATGTTGCAGGAATTTAGATGAAATCCTGCAGAAAAGACATTGAAAAGTCGTAAAAAATTTAGACTACGGGACTCAACTTTGGTGGCTTTTTATTTCACGGTGGTCAAGCTTACAAATTTGTTTTTACAGTTGAAAAAAAGATAATTGAGTAGGGCCAGTTGGTAAAAAAGTTGTAAAAAGTCGAAAATATTTTATATCTTGTGTAGTAATGTTCTGCGAAATCGTCACTAAATAATTTGCAAAGAAAACAATTAAACTATTTTAGAAAGTGAGTGAAAGGAAAAAAAAAATAATAATAATAATAATAATAATAATAATAATAATAATAATAGTAATAATAATAATAATAATAATAATAATAATAATAATAATAATAATAATAATAATAATAATAATAATAATAATAATAATAATAATAATAATAATAATAATAATAATAATAATAATAATAACAATAACAATAATAATAATAATAATAATAATAATAATAATAATAATAATAATAATAATAATAATAATAATAATCATAATAATAATAATAATCATAATAATAATAATAATAATAATAATAAGCAGATAACAGAACGCTATGCATAGTCTATGCATAGTTTAATTCTTTTGTATCATCATTTCATTTTTCTTTTCTTTTTTTTTCTTTTTTTTTTCAACAACGACAAAAACATCAAATTTGCGACTTAATCGCCGCCAACATAAACTATAATTCTAACAGATATCAACATAACTATCTGAAATGACTTTAAAGGCTCAAAAAGAGCGCTTGTTTAAGTCGGTTTTAAAACTTTTCTTGAATGCATCCAAAGAATCGACAGTTACTTGAGACGGGCGTAGATTGTTCCAAAGTATAACTACCCTATTTGCAAAAAAAAATTTCCTTGTATTAATTCGACTTTCTTCAACAGCCAATTTAAAAGGATGACCACGGGTGGGCTGCAGGTTTAACTTTAAAAAAATCATTGGCTTGTAAATTGTTTAAGCTATGTATAATTTTAAAGCACTCATATTAATCAATTTTGTCTCTTTGGTCCTTTAATCTTTCTAAACCTACATAATCCAGCCTTTGTTAAATAACCAACAGGTAACAGCTTGCATTAATAAAACAACCTCTTGGTGAAATTTTGTTGCACTTTTTCCAAAATGTTTTTATCTTTTTGTAAATAAGGGTTCCAAACTGCACTAGCGTACTCCAGAATCGGTCTAACATAGGACTTATACGCTCTGAGAAGATTATTTCTAGAGTTTGAGTTCAAATGTTCGAAAAATTAGTGATGTCACTCTCATTGCTTTTTTTCTGTGATTTCACAGTGTTTAGAGAATTTCATATCATGAGATATATAAACACCTAGATCACGCACCAATTCTGTAGTTGCAAGCACATTTTTAGCAAGCTTATATTTACAAATTAACTCTTTGCTATGATTTCGAATATGAAGAACTTTACATTTATGATCTAATATCTAATAATTGCAATTGCCAGTTTGATCTAATAATTGCGATTGCCAGTTTTTTGACCAGCTGTATATTCTATCTAAATCTTCTTGAAGTCTTAACGTTTGAATGTTGTAGTCTTTAGATGAAGATTTGGCAAACAAATTTATATCATTTGCAAAGCGCTTAATTTGTGAGTACTTAACACAATCAACAATATCATTAATATATATAAGAAATAAAAATGGGCCGAAAACAGAACCCTGAGGAACTGAACTTTTTACAGGAAATGATTTGGATACTGAGTCATTAATTACACCTTTAATATCCCGCCCAACTAAAAATTCTTTTATCCATTTTAAAAATTTACCAGAAACACCATATTTTTGTGGCCTATATAACAATTTTTGATGTGACACGATGTTAAAGGCCTTGGCAAAATCCAAATACATGACATTGATTAGAAGTTTTTCTTTTAGTGCCTGCGTCCACTCATTAAAAGTTTCCAATAGATATGTGTTATTTTAGAACTTTTTGCCTTAAAACCCTGTTGAAACCTTGACAAATTGATACGGAAAAAGACAAGAAGTCCTTCTTTAACAAGCTGCTCCATTAGTTTACAAGAAAAAGATGTAAGTGAAATTAAATGATAATTTTTTAGGCTTTTGGTGCCTTTTTATACAGTAAGTTTAATAAAACTATTTTCCAATCAAGTGGTAATTCATCAAATCATCAATCAAATAAATAAATTTGGTAAAGTGTCATCATCATTAATAAAAACGGAAGCAAAGTAATTTCCAAACATTTAAACTTTTTCACACTCTTCAGTTACAAAAGTCCCATCTTCCCTTTTAATTGGTAGGATGGTTTATTTTGTTTTAATTTTACTATTAACAAATTTATTAAAATTGTTTAAACCCCCTGAATTTAGAATTTTTGTCTCTTTAGTAGTGTTAAAATTTCTAATTTTTTTTGTATACTTTGCAATTTTTTTTGTACTCTGATCTTGATTTTTCATCAAAATTACGCTTATGTCAAAGTTTTTTATTTGATTTTGTAGTTTTTTAATATGTATTGGACATTGCATAATTTTTTCTTATTTATAAATAATTTTTTCCAAGGACATGTCTATTAATTCCTAACAACAAAATATCCTTAAATTTTTGCCAAGCATTTTCTACTGTTCCACATTCCTCAAATAAATTCTTCTAATTGATTGTAGATAAATACAAACTTAGCATATCATAATCTGCTTTTAAAAAATCAGGTATGCAGTTTTGAATCTTATTTTTAGGACTGTCAAGTATTTTAAGATTAATTTCAGATAAAATATTGTCATGGTCTGATTGTGAAAAACTGGGCGCAACAGTGACACTATTAAAAATTTCTCTATCGTTTGTCAACAAACGATCCAGAGAATTATTCTCACAAGTTGGTTGTGAAACAAGCTGATACATACCTAGCTCAATAAAAACCTCAAAACAATTATTTACATTTTGCGTGTTTGAGATTATTTTAACAGAAGACCAATTTACCCCTGGCAGATTGAAATCTCCAGTTAAAACAATGGTTCCTGCAAATTTTTCTGTTAAATGCCTTACTAGCTCAAATATTAAGTTGTCTTTCTCTTTGCTAGTACTATGTAGGTTCTCTATAAATACCAATGAATCTCAGTTTAGATGACTTCTGTAGGATTATGTCTACTATTTTTATTGTGTCATACATTTTCTCAATTTTAGTCTCAACTACTCTAAAAATATTTTTAATAAATAAAACTTCTTGACCGCCTCGCCGCTGGTGTCTATCCTTTCGATAAACATTAAATTCTCTATTTTTGATGATCATTGCGTTAAAGCAGATATCAGCCGCACCATAAATAAGACTATCTCCTGAAATTAGAACGTCAAGCTCGTCTAAGGAGTTAGCAAGGTTTCTTGCATTTATACACAAAATATTTATACTAGGTATATGTTTTAATTTATGGCGTGATATCCTATTTTGAAACCTTTAGGGAAGCCTTGAGAGTGATGTCGAACAAAAAGGGATCACCATCAGCAAAATACCGAAATTAACCTTTTTGTTCTGCTCTCTAAGCTCCCGAAGTTTGCCAAGCAACTCTTTTTGACAGACTCGCTGTTCCTCATTCAGTGACGGCCTTCTATAAACTTTGTAAAATTTAGTGACACCCCTTAGTCGTCCTCCTTAGAATGTACAGCTCTATTTCTGATGTACTAATTAATAACTCTTATTTTCAGTAGCCTGGGCCGGTCACCAGCTTTTCCAATACGAAAAAACTCGACTGGATTCTGCTGAGTGACCTCGCCTGAATCGCCACTATCCAGAGTTTTTAATAACTCGGCCATATTCTTTCTTTCTTTTTCATAAAAATCACTCTGGGGCAGGCCAGATACGACCAGCATTGTCTCATGTTCTCTTCGCACCTCTATGCGCTTAAAATAACTGTCCATCATTGGAATCAGACGCTCAAAAACCCTCTCGCAAATAGCAGCTACCATCTCCGTGTTGAAACCGGAAACCTGTTGTTGAGTTTGCCAGTTTCCAGGGTTTCCATCAACCCTGGTGTGGTCCGTCCGGCACGCCTCTCGCCTTGCTCACCCCCTCTTCCCACTCCCGGAGGAGCTCAGCAACCGCTACGGGGTTTGCCCAAAGGTCCTCTGGTCCCAGTGTCGTATTGATGTGTGTGCATGTAAAAAGGTGTTGTGTTGTGTGTGTTTGTGTTTTGCATAGCGGGCAGTTTGGTGATGTGTGTTGTGTTGGATTGATTTTGTGTAGGTAGGAGTAGAGGAAAGGAGATTTCCCTGCCCTGAGTTGGGCGAGGGTTCTCCTGACCCCGCGAGGAAGATTTTCTTCCTCGTTGCTTATTGCTGGTGCTTTTGTTTGAAGTATTGGGTTTATTGGAGTGTTATTTATGTGGTTTGTGACTGTGTTTGTGTGGATTTGTTGTTTTAGTGCTTTGTAAGTTTTGTTGTGTATGTCTGTAGGTATGTTTGTTGTGTAGTTGTTGTTGTGAAATATTGTTTGCTTTTTGAGCCTGCTGGGTGCAGGTTGTTGTGTTAAATAATTAAGTGGGTTGTTTGTGTACATGGCCGCCAATTTTGCTTGTTTTGCGTGGAGTTGGATGTGTGTTGCTATTGGGAGGACTTTAGCCTCTGTGTGTATGATGTGTGTGTTTGTGTCTGTGGTGTGCCCTGTTGCGACCCTGAGAGCTGTGTTTTGTATTGTTTGTAGTTTGCTGATTTGTGTGTGTGATGTAGTGGGGCCCCAGACTGTGCTGGCATACTCGATTATTGGTCGAGTGATTGCCTTGTATGTGTGTATGAGTGTTTCTTTTGGTTTACCCCACGTTGTTGCTGTGAGTGCGTTTATGATTTTGAGTGTTTTGCGTGCTTTGCTGTGTGTGTTTGCGATGTGTGTGTTGAATGTAAGCTTGGGGTCGAATGTGAGCCCCAAGATTTTTGGGTTTTTGGTTGTAATGAGTGTTGTGTTGTTTATTTGTAGTGATAATTGTGTGTTGTACTCTGCAGGGTCTGGTGTGAATAGTGTGGATGTTGTTTTGCTTGCATTTAATGTTAGTTGGTTGTTGTCTGTCCATGCTTGTATTGCGTGTAGGTATGGTTGTATTTGTTGTTGAGCTATGTGGTGGTTTGGGTGTGATGCATATATTGTGATGTCGTCTGCATATGTTATGATGTGTACGTTTGGTGGTGGTGTTGGTATGTCTGCGGTGTAGATGTTGAATAATGTGGGTGATAGACAGGATCCTTGTGGGACTCCTGTTTTGATGAGTTTTTGTTTTGATTTGTAGTTGTTGTATGTGGTGTATGCTTTGCGGCCTTTGATGTAGTTGTTTATGAATTTTGTGATTGTTGTTGGTACTTGTGTTTGTGCGAGTTTGTGTATGAGTGTGTGGTGATTGACAGTGTCGAAAGCTTTGGACATGTCCAGAGCTACGACAACTGTGCGGTGTGGTGGTTTTGGTTTGTTAAAACCTGCTGCTATGTGAGTGTAAAGTGTTTGTAATGCTGTGTAAGTGGAGTATTGTTTTTTGAAGCCGTGTTGGTGTGTAATGTTTGGAATGTTGCTTGTGATGTATGGATGTATGATTTTTTCGCAAGTTTTTGCGAGTGCGGATATGAGTGAGATGGGCCTGAATGATTGGCTGTTGTTGATGTTTTTGTTTGGTTTTGGGATTGGGATGTAGTTGGAAAGTTTCCAACTGTGTGGTATTGTGTTTGTGTTTATGATGTTGGTGTAGAGTTTTGTGATGTATTGTAGTGCTTTGTTGCCTAGATGTTTAAGGTGTTGTATGTTTGTGTTGTCAGGCCCAACTGAATTGTTTGTTTTGCTGTGTTGTATTGCTGTGATTGTTTGCTGTACTGTTAGTGTGATGGGTGTGGATTTTAGTTGTTTAATTGCGCGTGTGATTTTGCGGTATGTTTTGTTTGTTTTGTGGGTTGTGGATTGTGTAAACTGTTTGTTGAAATGTTTTGCTATGCTGTGTGGGCGAGTGATTGTTTTTGTGTTGAATGTGATTGCCCTGTTTTTGTCTGTACGTTGTTTTTTGTTGTTGAGTTGTGCTATTGTGTTGTATAGTTTGTATGAGTTGTGTTTGTGAGTAAAGTGTTTTGTGATGTGTTGTTGCCAGATGTTTGCTTTATGTTCTGCTATTTGTTTTTGTATTTGTTTGTTTAGTTGTTGTATGTTTGGATGTTTGGAGTTTGTTTGTCTGAGTGCGTTGCGTTTTTGTGTGAGTTGTAGAATATGTTGTGGTAGTGGCCTGTTTGTGTGCTTAATGTGACCTTTGGGAATATATGCTTTGTCTGCTTGAATAATGAGTTTTGTGAATGCTTTGTTTGCTTGATGTATGTTTGTGGTGGGTGGGAGTGTTTGAATGTTGTCTTCTATATATGTGGTGAAAGCTTGCCAGTTTGCTTTTTTGTAATTTGTGAATGTTGTTTTGGTGTGATGTTGTTTTGGTGTGTGCATGTTTAGTGTTGTGAGTATTGGTAGGTGGTCTGAATTGAGTGCATGTAGTGTTTGCCATGAGTGGGTGTTGTTGATGTTTGTTGAGATTGTTGTGATGTCTGGAGATGTTTGTTGCTGATTTGTTGCTATTGGCTTGCGTGTTGGTGTGTTTGTGTTGAGTATTGTGTGTTTAGAGTTTAAGATGATGTCCGCTACTGCTTCCCCTCTACGATCTTCTATGGGGGAAAACCATAGAGGGGAGTGAGCGTTTATGTCGCCTGTGATGATTGTGTTGTCTTGCTGAGTGAGTTGGTGTATGATGTGAGTTGTGTCTGCTATTTGGTTGTTTTCTGTTGTTGCTGATTGAGTGTCCCTTGGAGGGATGTAGATGTTTGCAATGTCTATGTGTTGCTTTTGTGTTTTGTGTATGCGTGTTATGAGTAGCTCTGCAGTGTTGTGTGTTTGTTGTGGAGTTTGAGTAGAATTGAGTTGGGAGAAGACAATGTCTTTGTGTATGTATGTGAGTAGTCCTCCCCCGGTTTTGCCTTGTCTGTCTTGTCTGCATGCGGTGTAGTCTTGCAGTTTTGGTGTATTTGTTTGCGATGCTTTGAGTTTTGTTTCTTGTACTGTTATGATGTCTGCTTGAGTTTTGTTGGCGAGCATTTGTAGCTCTGTGATGCTTGTGTTAATGCCGTTAATGTTTATTTGTAGTATTTTTAGTTTTGATTTGGAGTGTTGTGCGTTAGTGTTGTTATGTGTTTGTTGTGTTGTGGTGTTGGTTGTGTGTGCTTGTTGGTTGTTATTTGTGTTGTGTTGTTGTGTTTTGGTGTTTGTTTGTTGTTTTGTTTTAATGATTGCTGTTTTTTGTGTTTGGTGTAAAGTGTGTAATTGGCAAGACCATGTTGGTTGTTGTTTGTATTGTTTAGGTGTGGTTTGCCCGCATTTTGCATGAACCCAGTGTGGTGTGTGTTTGTTTTTGCATTGTATTAGTGTTTGTTTGTTAGTAATGTTTGTATTGCAAATTTTACATGTGCCGTATGTTATTGTGACCCTGGGACCAGGGTTTGTTTCGACGTCCCCCGCGCGCAGTATTTGAAGCTCCAGCCAGAGCGCGGGTTTCGGATTGGAGCTTGGCAAAAAGGTGCCAGAGTTGACTGGATTTCTTCTGATCCTGATTTGAAAACGAAGGGTTGATAGGTGTTGTTTCGCTTCGTTTTGCATTCCCACCACGTGCAGGCCAGGAAACTGGGAACCTGGGAAACTGGGAACCTGGGAAACTGGGAAACTGGGAACCGGAAACCTGTTCCTCCTCCATCCTGGCGAACCTCTCCTGGCGAACATGGGTTGGATTTTCAAGCCCATTTGGAGGGCGCAAACAGCGTTTTATTTATTTTAAAAATCATAACACCAAAGTTGGTAAAAAAAAATAGCATAGGTGGGGTTTTCAAGCCACATTTAGACTACTGAACTTTAAAATAACGTTTTTAAAAGACCTAGTATTTAGATTGTTTTTTTCTAACGAAAATGTTAAAACGTATGTTTCTTACGTTGTGCCTGCTTCTGCTGGAAGATGGAGCGCTTGCTTGGGGGGTGTTGAGGTTGCCGGAACCGTCATCGTTGGTGTTCCTCCGTCTGGGGTTGTCGTTGAAATTGTCAAAAAATACAGAGTCCGATATTCGATGAAAGGCATTTCTATTAATACAAAAATTCCTAATTATGTAACCCGTTCCCGTAATTGCCTTTTCCTCAGTTACAACCATGAAACCTTCGTGTGACCATGTCGTACTTCCATCATACATATTTTTTTTGCGCGAGTAGGGCCCAGTAAGAGAGCAAATTGAAATGGTTAAAGCTGTACGGTAGTAATATGCAGATTTTGTCATGGATACAGTGTATTACGTAGGATATTTCATGTTGCAAAAATTTGAATATTGCTACCGTACAGCTTTAACCATTCCAATTTGCTCGCTCACTGGGTACTACTCGCGCAAAAAATTATGTATGACGAAAGTACGACCTAGGTCATGTGAAGAGCTTACCGCGGTAAGGTTTACGTACGACATTTGTCATACGAAAATACCACCACCGTGAGACGAAAGTTTTACCTTTGTCGTACGAAGGTTTCAGGGTTGTAAGGGGGAAAAGACCTTATTGGGAACGGGTTAAACATTTTTTTAATCTAAAAACACATATTTATTTGGCGAGGTTGTCAGGTCTAAGATAGTAGATCTGGTTTTTGTGGTTTTATGCATTTACATGTATTTTGTTCTAATTCAGTATTTTTGGTTAAAACATACAACGTACAACTAAGAATTTATTTCAAGTAAGTTTTGATTAATTAATTTATTTTTTATCTTTTTTGACATTATAAGTTTTCTTGATATTTTGCCACTTTCATAAAATTGTATGTAACTTTAAAAACCGAAAGCCGAATTCATATAAAGTGCGATTATCCTTCGGTTAGAAAAAAAACTAATCGGAACTTTTATTGGCTATCAGAAAACCATAATACTGGCCTACATTTTTCAGTGTAGCCAATAATTTTTGACTGCAAAATTTTTTCTTTATATATTAACATACTGTGTTTAAAATAAGATTAATTAATTTCGGGCGTTATCCTCAAATCGATAAATCTTTTATTCTTTCTACGTTTCGAAACAAACAACGTGTTTCTTCGTCAGGAAAAAGCTAAAACAAATAAAGCTTACAAAAACATTTTAGATACATGTATCTAAAATGTTTTTGTAAGCTTTATGCAGCTGGGAAAAAACTCGAAGTAGCTTACATTCGTTCATCCACGCCTGTTGGGCGACGCTTTGTCAAAAACTCATCGGAAAAATTGGAATGTGTGCTGGATCTGTGAGCTAAAATAAAAAACTATGATTACCCTTTTAAACTATATTTTTTTCATCATTTTATGCATTTAAGTTTTCTAGCATAGTATTTTTATTAAAGCTATACTTTTTCAAAACTAAAACCATACTTTCTACTTTGTTTTCGGAAAATCAAGAGATTTTTTATTTGATTTAAATTAAATGACAAAATTTAATTATTTTTTTGTTATGTTAGTTGGATCGAAAAATTGCAGTTGTGCACAAGCAGCAATGGAGCATTTCATCAAATATTCTGATATCTTTAACTTCTTTTTAACGTTATACTTTAATTATACATCAGCACCTCAACGTTTTTGAGCTATAAACATTAGCATCTAATTGATTAATTTTTATAAAAAACTCACTTGATCTATCAGGTGCACTTACAAGTTTTTCACATTCCAGTCCACTTAATTTTAAAGAAATATTAATGTGGACTAAATTCAAGAGTAATACATAATCGACACATTAAGACCAATGAAATATTAAGTTATATTTTTTTAACCACAATACGGAATTTATGCAGAAAAACAGGAAAACCTTTTCTTAAAATCTAAACAATAACATTTAGAAAAAAACTTTATTTTTTTGCCTACTTAAAGGTACGGTATACTGAATCATGGTGTATTCTTTTTTGCTTGGTTTTTCGTATCAATCGATGCGTCAGGTCGCATTGTATTGTATGATATCGTATCACAAAGAAATTATTTTTCAGCGGTTGTCAAAATATTAGCAAGAATATCGCTTGATTATTCCATCGATTTTTTTTCGCTCAGCCAGCCAAACAACGGTAAATATGTACGCCGCCCCATGAGCGATTAAAAAAACAAACCACGGCCCACGTGCCAAGATTTAACTAAACTCAAAATAGATCAAATCTTTTATTTAAAATAAAACATTATAACTGCAATATAATAATTAAAAAGACACAGAGATTAGTATAATTAAAAATTTTGCATATTTTTATAAGAAAATTTCCATATAAAATATCATAAATATACTTAAATTGTTACGAGAAGGAATGAGTTTGCAGTGTCCAACGTAAGCGTAAAGAAACACACCAACCAGGTCACGTGGCTGGTGTTTGATAAAAAACAAAAAATTATCTGGAATAACCAAGTGATATTCTTGCTAATATCTCGACAACCGCTTAAAATTAATTTTTTTTTGTAATACAATTTTTTATTCGGTGAAACCTGACGCATCGATTGATACAAAAACTCAGCGAAAAAAATACGCCATGATTTAGTATACCGCACCTTAAGTCAATTTTAGCCTCTACACACGGTTTTAGATATACACATTTATGACAATAAAGTATGGGTTACAACAGAAAAAAATAATTAAAAATATTAATTTTTTTGGAAAAACTGTGCATTTGCATTAGGAATGAGACATCACACATGCAAGACCTATTATGTGCGTTGGATACGTTGTATTTTGTTTGTTTAATTGTAATTTACCTTAGAAACTAAAAAATTGTCAGTTTTGATAATGGGAATCATAATAATAATAATAATAATAATAATAATAATAATAATAATATAGATAATAATATAGATAATAATAATAATATAGATAATAATATTATAGATAATAATAATAATATAAATAATAATAATAATATAGATAATAATAATAATAATAATAATAATAATAATAATAATAAAAATAATAATAATAATAATAATAATAATAATAATAATAATAATAATAATAACAATAATTATAATAATAATAATAATAAAAAAATAACAATAATTAAAATAACAATAATAAAAAAATAACAAAAATAACAATAATAAAAATAATAATAATAATAATAATAATAATAATAATAATATATCTCCAGTCTTGCATAATTTAAAACTGTAATTTCAAGTTTCAGTACATCATCGACTGAAACCTATTCCTCTGTTTCATCTACTATAATGTACACTATAGTCGTTCTTTTACAAAGGAGTTCTTAGAGCAATAAATTAGGAATTTAAAAGTGTCAGAAACTTTTAAAAACTTATAGAGCCCAAAATAAAAAAAATGGATTGGGCTCAGGTTTAAGGTTAGGTTTAGTTATATTTTAGAAATTTCAATTTTTGGTTCCAGGTTTCTTATTTCGGCTTCAAGTTCTCAATTTATGGCTCCAACTTTCAGTTGAAGTCATGTACCCAAGTTGATATTATTTGACACGCGTCTAAAAATAAAATAATATAAATTTCAAAAATAATTTAACTCTATTCGTAGATTTTTGGTGACGACCACAGTGCGGTTGTACCTGAACAAAATATTCTTTCGTGGCCACAAAGAGGCTTCATTAATATAAAAAACTACAACCAAAAAAGGTTTGGAGAAAAAAAAAACCCAATTTCCGCGGGAATTGGGGCTTTTTTTTCTCCCAGCAAATAAGCCGTTCATTCCAAGATGCGCGAATTTTTTTCTGTTAAGTTTTTCTGAAGTAATTTTTCGAAATTACTATTGTGGACAATAAATTAATAATGGAAATCGCCTCCCAAGAAACTTGCACCATTTTAATACGCTTGCATGCTTGTTTGAAACGAACCAGGAATATTGATTTTCAGAATATAAGTGTCAGAATAATACAAAAAATGGAAGGAAAACATAAATTAAATAAAATCATGACGCTTTAATGCCAAATTTTTTGCGACTGACTCAAACAAACTATTTTATAATTTTCAACTGGTGCAAGCATGCTTTTAGTGAAATTCGGTAACTACACCCGTGTTTCCCCGACAGTTCGTCGTTACTACGGCATAATGAGTTACAGTCATTATAAAATACACGTGACTGTCACTTATTCTGTAGTTAATATGGTCCTGTTTTAAATTTAAAATAAGTCACAGGCACACTATTTTATACGAACTGTGGCTCCTTTTGCCCTAGAAACGACGTGTTCTTTTAGAAGAGTCCAGTACCTGCCAGAAATCTTAACCCAGGTTTTTAAACCCTGTTTTTTTACAATTTTCAATCGTACAAACGTTAAAAGTGTAATAAAGTATCTTATTTCAATATTTTGAACTTGTCGATTTATTGTTTAGCTTTCAAGAAATCTTAGTAAGAAACGTTTTGTGGATGAAAAAAAGATAAAGACGTGTATTTCATCGTAGAAGGCGGGATTTTACTTGCCTTCTCTGCCTTCACTACGATAGTTGCTGCCTCATACATGCCTCTGTTCTAAATGGAAGTATGTAGTGATGTCTAACTATTGACTAGTTCTGAATAAGGGTTTTTTAATGTATGAAAGAGGGTACAATAAATACAGCTAGCGCCAATCATATGTAGGGAGGAAATTGAGAAACAGTGAGCGACTAGTACATTTTACAGTTTGAAATATTTCAAATATTTATTGATTTAATATCTTGACTTCTTCCCTTCAAAATTTCTTAAATATTTCTTAATATTACAAAAGCAAAAGCATTTTTTGAGGATTGCGCTTGGTTTCAACATTTTTAATGTTTCAATTACAAAAAATGGTTTATTTAAAAGTTTGGAATGGACTTTTTAAAATTAATTTTTAAATTTTGAATAATTTTACAATCGAAACATTAAGAAAACCCCATGTAGGTTGGAATTTAGTTTTAAAGCGCCAATTTCAACTTTATTTTTGCTAATTCAAAATCATTGTTCACGAAAATACTATTTTAGTGATGCTTTCTAACTATTGTGATGTTTAATCAAAAAACCAAAACTTATTTAGCATAAACTGATATATTAAAGCAAAAAAATGCTTTAATATCAGTTTTGAAAATATCATCGTGTAGCAATTTTACTTAAGCATGGATTTAAACTAAAAAAAACTAAGAAAACTACGATTTTTTTAAAATTTTATTTTTTTCTTTTTGTACCCTCTCTTGTACAACAAAAGACGCTTATTCAAAACTAGTCTATAGTACCTTATTATCAAACGGGTTTTAGCACCTCATTTTTGGCCCATTCAGGGGCAATTTCTTGAGACCTTAAACGGGCTTTCAGGTTTAAAATGAACAAAACAACACAGTTCTTTACTGTTGTTTAGGCTGTCAATGCCAAGGAGACTCGACTTTTCGTGCAGACTTGTAGTTTCTTCCACAGTAATCAGATTTTCGCAGGTTTTAGACCTTCGACGTTCCAAGGCTACATAACAAGACGTTAGTTTAAACAAAAAATTAGTCAAGGTTAGTGAAACAGTTATGACTACTAAAAACAAAAGCACTTAAGCTGAGAATAAAACATAATAATTAACGTTTTCTGATTATTCAAGCGGAAAAGTGGGTCTGAAACGCAAAGGATAACGGTGCCAGCACTGTTAAATCTCAATTGCACTGCTCATCCCTGCAGCTCCTGTCTTATACACTTTATTTTACGTCTAAGACGCGCAAATAATCAGAAAGGATTAAAGGGGTAGAGTAAAGCAATTTACGAACGCACTAATGCGTTGATCTAGTAATATGCACCAATACATATGTTACAAAATTTCCAAAACATATTTAGAATGGATTTAAGCCACACAAAATATACAAGCGCTGTCAAGTCAAAAAATCAAATATATATACTGTACTTTTCATTTTGTTAAAGTTTATTATTCAATTAATATTTCGCAAAAATTGGAATCTTAAGATCAAATACTCACAATTTCAGTGGAAGTTGCAGCTGTGATTTTAAAGCAAAAAAATAATAAAGAAATCAATCATATTCATCAATAAAGTTTTTCTTTGTTTTGTTTAATGTATAATCATTTAAAAAAAACAAAATTGACAAAACTGTTGACGAAAAAGAAAATTAAGCCATTGGTGTTCTGGAAATAAAAAAATGAACGTCAGATTTTCGAAATATAAAAATTAACGTCAGCCAATAAAACAATAGTCATTTACCGCCATTTATTAAGTTGATAATTTGATTTGATAATTCCCAATTAATAATTCAAGGAATTTTTGTCATAAGCAATTTGAAGCTAAAACTTGCAGCTGTAAAACCTGTATAATTTTGTGATGAGTCCAAGTTTATTGCTTATAGCAGTAATTTCGCCTCATACCATAGGGTTTAAAAAACTTGGAATAAAATAGTTTAAAACTGGCACCTGGAACTAAATGGCTCAAGTTGTTAAATTAAGTCTAAACCGAATTGTCATAGGGTTCTAAGTTGATATTTTTGCAGCCCTAAATTCTCCTACTTTTTTAATGGTTACAAGTCCTATATAGGCTCCGAGTATATCTTGCGATACTGATAACTTATTAAAACTGGCGATAATTACTTTTTCTTTGGTTGGTTATTTAGGCTGCACAATTAAAGTTATTGTAGTGAGCAAAAATTTCTACAAAACTTATATTTTTGTTATATCTAACGAGCTCTAATGTCTTGTTCTAATCTAATGAATACGTTATACTTTTTTTCATGGCAATTGTGTGTTTGTTTTGTTTTTTTTGAAATTTTGAATAAAAAACTTTTGTGGTTTTTAATGTTGTAACACATTGTGTCTTTTCCGTGAAAACTCAAAGTGCAAGCGTTAATAAAAGGCGATTATTTTTCCCTTTCCTTGTCCGGCCTATGGTGTAATGGATAGCACGCCAGAGTCGACTTTGGAGATTATGGATTGTTCCGTTTGCTCCTGTGGCAGAGATTTTTGCTTCGGTTAAGTCCATTTTTTGCTGTTCTTTTGGCTGCTACGAAATTGTTCCGTTTTAACCTTCTGATCCATCCTGATCCTTATAGGAGCGGCAAAACTGTGACAGACTTGTCAGCCAATGATAATGCAGAGACTTCCGTTACGCTTTCCTCCTAGCCGTTTAACGACGACATTATTCATGTAGATAATGCTGGCTGCAGGCCTCCCGCGTAGAACAAAATTTTACTGAGAAACTGTCACAAGTTCCTCTGTAACCCTTCTCCTTTATCCTGGAGGTTATGGGTTCATTTCCTGTATCGGCCAAATTTTTCAATAAATTTGGCCGTCTAAATTTTTCAGCGCATGGTTATTTTAGCTTCTACTTTGGGTCGTTACATATTTGGTGGCCGATACACACTTCCCGGTATGTATACCAGTGTACCCCCGTTTTATGGAAGATAGACGGGCTTGTTAGGGCTGGTGAAGTTGTGCGGATTGAATCAAAGAGGCCGGGAGCAGCTCTTCTCTTGGTGGGAAGGTGTGATACATTGTGTCTTTTCCATAAAAACTTAAAGTGCAAGCGTTAATAAAAGGCGATTTTCTTTCTTCTTTTCTTGTCCGGCCTATGGTGTAATGTACAGTACGCCAGAGTCGACTTTGGAGAGGTAACGGGTTCAATTCCTGTATCAGACAAATTTTTCAATAAATTTGGCTTTCTAAATTTTTCCGCGCAAGATTATTTTCGCTTCTACTTTGGGTCGTCACAATGTGATAAAACTACAAGTTTAAACAATAAATGAATATTTTGTTTAAATGTGAAATAAAACGTAGTGAAAAGCGCGGTGGATAAAGTATCGTTTGACTTTAAAAAAATAAAATATATAAATTTAGAATAAATGTGTATAATTTTTATTGAAAATTAGAAACGCTTAAATATGTATTGTTTGGTATTTAAAACCATTCTGAATATATTTAATTTTTAATTTTGGTTGTTATGGTACACTAGAAATCTACATATCTATAGAAATTTTTACAAAGCAATATTATTTATTTAATTTTTTAAGCGTTGTCTTGCCGTTTTATCTGATATGTTTTAGTAAATATAAAATTCTAATTAATTTACTATTTCAATTATTAAAAAAGACTCATTGTGTCGTAAAAACAACAAGTTCTAATTCGAAAGTTCTAATGTAAATAAAATTACAAAGTAAAAATTTTAAAAAAATTGATAGAGCATTTTTTTTGAAAGTTTTGGGGGTTTTACATCATGATGATTACTTTTTGCTTAAAACACTAATCGAATTACAGTCCACAATATTCCGCTTTTGCCTAATAAAAGCTGAATTTAATATATTTTTTCTCAAAAATTACCAATTCAAATAATTACCAGAAGATTAATTTCTCATAACAAATATTTCTCAAGAGAAATTACTAAGTTTATTTTAAATTTTTGTAATATTGAAAAAAGTGGTGTTAAATTTACACGATTCATATGTATGTCGTTAATAAGAGTGTGTTATTATAATATTATGCCGTAATATTATGCAATTCGAATATTAAGGTTTTAACAAAAAGTAACAGGTACGAAACATGAAAACACATCAATTGAAACGTAAAACATTACAGGAAAAATACTGTGATATCCTAGTAAAAACTACTCTAAATTTAATTAATTGTTTCAAATTAACAAATTTAAAATTGTTTTATGTTATATATACACAGGGGGTGAAAGGGGGGCGACCGACCTTTTAAACACAGCCGTTTTCAATTTTTTTTTTGTGGGGGGGGGGAGAGGAAATGGTCCACCAGTCCGTCGGTTCGAAGTTTCTTCAGCAATTTTTGTAAAGGTCCCTATTTTACTTTTTTGACTAATAGGTTATAAAAATTGTCCTACAGTGTAAAAACATAAAATTAAAAAATATAAATAAATTTTGGCGCTTTTCGCTACGAATTTTTCTGCTACGCGACAGAAAAACGATGAAATATGCAGTACAAAGATCTTTGTTTTTGTTTCTTCAAACCAGTCAGCTCATTGCCTATATTTTTGGCTAAACTAGCTAATTATTTATATGTTTATGCAGTTTTTTAAAGTAATTACAGATAATCAAGCTGTTAATTTTATGCATATTACGAAATTGTTTTAACTTCGGTGGCTTTTAGGTAAAATCCAGATCCTCAGCCAGAAGGTGGTGCGAATACACACAACTCGTAAAAAATAATCTGAATTTGTAATTACTTTTGTGTATTAATTAAATTTTGAGATATAATACAAAATTATAACTTCGTATTAATTTAGGATACCAAAAAATTTAGGTTATATATAAACAAAAGTAAAACTATGTTCATATCATTGCCATGGGACGACTTTCAAACACATTTAAACCTTCAAAATTATTTTCCTGTTTTTTTTTGCTTAAACTTACAACTCATAAAATTATAATCTATTAAAAGCGCGCGACATGCAAACCTCACCACCGTTGTGGGAAAAAACAGAAAAAAACCTTTACTGGGATGCTGACGGGCTAAACTGGATTTCCGCAATCGTTCGCGGATGGGAACGTGCCTAGGGGTACGATCCAACGATTCGTTACTTTCGGATCCTGAAAATAAAAACATAATAAAGAAATAAATAATATAATCAACTAATAAATATAATAAACTGGGAAGGCAACACAGATTAATTAATTTCTTATAAAACAGTTTGGACGGTGTTGAATTTTATAACTGTGTACATACTAAGTACACTCCAAAAATATTTATA
Source organism: Microlaimidae sp. YZB2_3 (assembly GCA_030248175.1). NCBI lineage: Eukaryota > Metazoa > Nematoda > Chromadorea > Desmodorida > Microlaimidae > Microlaimidae sp. YZB2_3. The sequence goes on along the minus strand of JASAMX010029538.1, from coordinate 13,148 downwards.
AAATTGTAAAAAAGACATTAAATTAACTTTAAGATTTTATAATTTATTAAATTAAAGATTTGATTATGACAGCTTGTTTTTATTTGATTTGAATTTTTAATATTATATATCATTTAATTTTACATTCAATTTTTTTAATTTTAATAATTGATTTTAAAATAAATATCACCTTCTTGTAACTCGGGCTTAACAAACTGATTTCCTCTGATGGTGGCAGGGGAGTCGAAGAGAATTTTATAGGTAAGATAGTCACTGAACAGATTCATAATTTATCCGATAATCTCTGTAACAAATGAAACAAATATTTACAAACAGTGTTCAATTAACAAGAAAAAAAAACGCGGAAACTCAAAAGAAATATTCTTTTTCAGAATTTATCGTTAAAGCTAAATCTTAATTTGTTTCGAGAAGTACTACAATAAAAATACTTCAAGCATATTAAAATTTCACACAAGTGATATTTATTAGTTAATTTTTCACAATCAACAAAAATCGGATAAAATCGTGAAAACAAAAGAAACCAAGTTAGATTCATTTGTAAAAAATATTTTAAGAGATTTTTGCTATTTTTTAGAATTGATAAATAAACAGATTGAAAACATAAATTGTTAAATTTAGAGATATATAAAATAACATTGAATTTTAAGCGATTTTAATTAATTTGTTTAACAAAATAAAAAAATTGTGAAAATAAATTTGGAAATAATAATATTATATTTAATTTTTAGAGATTTTTACTAATTTATTGACAAAATACAAAGATTGCGAAAATATGCTATTTAATTTAAAAATAATAAAATGATGTGGTTTAAAAATTTTGAAAAATGTATGTAAAAAATAAAAAAAAATGTTTGAGGTGTTAAAAATTTCAATTTTATGCATAACGAACGTTTTATTGTTTTCTTGAATTAATTTTAAAAAATTAATTTTAAAATAAATCACTTAGCTAAAATCTTTCACAAATAAAATAAAAAACATCACTATAGTTTTTCGGCCGAGAAATCAATCCAGTTATCAATGCAAACTAAACCGTAATGTTGGTGTGACTATGGTTAAAATTTTTTATCAAAGCTACAATATGGTAAATGATTGTGTTTTTTTAATATTAATTTGGGACTACCGCCTAAATTTATTTTAAAAGACGCGGTTAATCGTCAGATGTGTACTTTGAAATATTTTAGTTGGGTGAATTAAAGAATAACCAAATTAAATTGGCTTTTCAAAAACCGCCTTAAATCAAAACCAGAATTGTTCCTCTATGCTTGCATTTGTTATTATAAATAATCGTTATACCTCAATAAACACTGTTTAGCTAAATTTTATTCCCAGAATTGAAAACCAAAATTAAACCGAAATTAAGTTATCTGAAAACCAAAATTAACATAAAAATAAATTTTGAAAAAAAAACTAAGTGTAAATAGAAAATAGGACATCGTTTATGCCAAATCAAAAACTATTCTGTCTTTCATTATTTTAAAATATTAAAAAATGCGCGTTTTTTACTTTATGGAAAAAATTCAATACTGTGTCAAAAATAAGTCCAAAAAATAAATAAATAATACACAATCAAACAACAACATTTTTAAAATGTATAATTTAATTGTTTAAGAATTTCAAATTTTTTAAACAAAAACCGATATTCATACAGTTATATTACATAATCAAAACTAATTTATTAATGATTTTTATTTCTGAGTTTTAGAATTATTTCTTATTTTGTTAACATGTTAATAATCTGCTCATATGACGTGGAAAAATTTTATTAAAAACACAATTCAAATTAATAAATGACTTTCTATCCAAATAAGAAAATTCTTATACGCTTAAAAATTAATACCCGATAAACCACGGAAATTGTTTCTATAATACTAATATACAATGCATATTAACAAATTTTTTTAAATGCAGCAGCAAAAATAATATTATACATATTAGTTAGTTGCCATATACGGATGTGTGGGTGCCTAATATATTAATATAATATACTTATTTACAAAAGGTAAACAACCAAATGGTACAACAACAACAACAACAACATAGCACCAGGTACATCTACTAGAATAATTGTTTAATACCAACCAGCCATCAGCTCACAGTCTTGATTTTAAGTTAAACTCCTTCCGGATGAAACTCAGGGCGTAACCGCTCGCCATCAGGAAGAAATAAACAATGAAAGCTTGAGAATAAAAATAATAAAAAAAAGTTTTCAGAGATGATGTAACCAATTATTATTAAGTTGCGTCAGGGGCCTGTTTCATAAAAACCTTTGTAAATTCTCATTTTACAAATCTCCGCCTTTTTTGTAAAATACACGATAAAGGTTTTTCGACTTGTAATCTAGGGGAAGCATCTCCGCGCACTGCTCTGCGCTGATTGGTCGCAGCTACCGGATTTCATCTCCGCTGTCGATCAATATTCGCCCTGTCGTATATCCTCTATTATGTAATCTACAAAAAATAGGCGGAGATTTGTAAAATGAAAATTTACAAACGTCTTTATGAAATAGGCCCCAGGTGTTTCTCTCCACGTGATATTTTCTCCAAGAACGAGTGGTTACTTTACCACCTAGTCATTTTCACCCTGATAGCATTCATTTTTAGTATAATTATTCTGGCTAGTATAAGAATATTTCACATAAATAAGGCATAAAGATAAACACCAAAACAAAATCTGAGTAACTAAGAAGTGAGATTTAAGGTTTATAGAGCCGAAAAAACTTGGAGCTGGAACTGGGAACCAAAAATAGGGAACTTGGAGCCAAAAATAAAAATCGCCAAAACGTGTACCTAAGCCTAAGCGAAGCCTAAATCTAGCCCCAATCCAATTTGTTCTTGAAGGCTGCAAGTTCCCATTGCTCGTGGCTCCAAGTTCACAAAAATTTCCGATGGCTCCAAGTTCCCTGCTTGTGGCTCTAAAGACCCCGTACCAGATTTAAGGTTTATGGAGCCGAAAAAATTTGGGGCTGGAACTGGGAACCAAAAATAGGGAACTTGGAGCCGTAAGTTGGGAACTTGGAGCCATAAATAAAAATCGCTAAAACGTACAATGTATACTTGAGCCCAAAAAAAGTCTTAATCTAAGCCGAAAACCAATTTTTTTCCAGAGCTCCAAGTTCCCATTATTCGCGGCTCCAAGTTCCTAAAAGTTTTTGACGACTTTAAGTTCTCTACTTATGGCTCTAAAGTCCATGTACCGTAAAGGATTTTAGTAAAATTGCATTGTCTTAAAGCTTTCTAGCTGTAAATTACAAAATACCCCTCTTTACAGTAGCCATTTATGAGTAAAACATTAGAAATAAGCAATGATGTAAAAGATTTAATAACGCAATTTTTAATTATCACCTCTATTACCTTTGTTCACTTTGTCACCATTATCACCTCTATTACCTTTGTTACCTTTGTCAGCATTATCACCTTTGTTGCACAAAATAACTTAGCTCTATTCAAAAAATTCTTTAAGTTTTGGCATGGCCAACCACGGTGGTTAGGTAAGTTGACGTCGTGCGGAGGGTACGGGGTAGAGCCACAAGCAGGCAACTTGGAGCTCTGGAAAATTTTTGAGAACTTGGAGCCTCAAACAATAGGAACTTGACCTTTAAGAAAAAAAGCTTAGATTTGGACTTTGGTTACGCTTAAGCTTAGGTAATCGTTGTAGCGATTTTTAATTTCGGCTCCAAGTTTCCAACTTACGGCTCTATGTTCCACACTTAGGGCTCAAAGTTTCCTATTTCTGGCTCCAAATTCCAGCTCCAAGTTCCACAGGCTCCATCGACCCTGAATCGTGCGGAGCCCCACCTTCACACTGAAGTTTAATGAACACAATTTATTCTCTTTTTTTGCTAAAACACAATTTGGTCGATGGAGCCTGTGGAACTTGGAGCTGGAATTTGGAGAACAAGATGAACAATGTTAATGCATACATGGTAACACAACAATACTAATCTTAACACTTTTTTAGATATATATTTACACAAACATTACTAAATACAAAGTGGTTGTACCTCAGTGACTTGTTATAAATACTTAAGGAAACTGAGGGGAATGGCCCAATACCCAATATCTAGATTATTCCACAGTGTAGATTTTTTATCACGTAGAAATAAAAATTTGCGAACGCAAAACTCCCAGATGAAGTTTTTTAACATACTACACTGTCGAATAATTTAAATTAAAGTTAAAATCCTTCAGGCTGAAATTAAGGGCGTCACCACTCGCAGTCAGGAAGAAATAAAGAATGAATGCGCCAGAATAAAAATAATAAAAAAAGTTGTCAGAGATGATGTAACCAATTATTATTGAGTTACGTCAAGTGTTTCTCTCCATGTGATATTTTTTCAAAGAACGAGTGGTTACTTTACCACCTAGTTATTTTCACCCTGATAGAATTCATCTTTAGTCCAAATATTCCCAGTTTTAACATATTAAATCATTTATACGTCCGATGCAACAAAAAACCTAGAATATTTAACAACATTACGTGGAAAAAACCTCATCTGAGTATTTTACGTTTACAGATTTTTGCAGTTCGAAGTTTGCAAAATAAAAAATTGTAAACGCAAAATGCATACAACAAATTTTTCTACATAATACTGTGGAATAATTCAAATTATTCGAAATATTTGATGTTTTAACATGTAAAATAATTTATACGTTGGATTCAACAAAATCGGTAAATATTTGACGACGTCACTGAAAAAAAAACATCATCAAAGAGTAATAAGTCTGCAGTTTTTTTGTTTGAAAATTCGCGGTTACATGTAGAATAATCCACAGTATTACGTAGAAAAATCGTTATGTAGATTATACCACAAATTGTGGATTTTTCCACAGGTCGTCGTAGATTTTTTTATATGATAAAAAATTTACACCGTGGAATAATCGGTACGGGGTCTTTAGAGCCACAAGCAGGGAACTTGGAGCCATAGAAAATTTTTGGGAACTTGGAGGCACGAGCAATGGGAACTTGGAGCCTTTAAAAAAAATTGGTTTGGGGTTAGATTTAGGCTTCGCTTAGGCTTAGGTAAGCGTTTTAGCTATTTTTATTTTTGACTCCAAGTTCCCAACTTACTGCTCCAAGTTCCCGACTTACGGCTCCAAGTTTCCTATTTTCGGCTCCAAGTTCCAGCTTCAAGTTCCCAAGGCTCCATCGAACCTAAATCGAATAATCTACCTATAATTTGAACAACTGTTTAACTAACACACAGTCGGACATTCTCTACTCTTATGCATTCTTGCCAATACCCAATAATTTTTTACTGTAGGGGCAGTCATATTGCAAATCATAATGTTAAAATTAACAGGTGATACGAGGTTTTTGGAGCCATAAGCAGGGATCTTAGAACCGTAAAAAATTTTTGGGAACTTGAAGATCATGAAAATGGAAACTGACAGCCGAAAGTTAAAAAACTTGGTTTCGGGTTGGTACAGTTACACATACTCCGTCAGAATTTTATAAACTTTTTTGGGTAAACTTATTCTCTTAACCATGGAGTTTTTTTAAATATCGTGTCACATACATGTAATACAAAAATTTATTTTATTTATTTATTTATTTTGTTTGTTTATTTATTTATTTGGCCAGAGGATGTAGGCAAATGGGATGTAGGCAAATGATTTACGCCTTGAAATTCTACATTAACAGGACTACACACTTTTATCTGTAGGAGTTTTTAAGGTTTATATAATTATATACAGAAAAAATTTAATTAACTATTTTATTGATTATTTAGTTCACTATTTAATTATCTACAAAAACAATGTAACATAATATCAAACGTCTATTGAACTTTCTAAATCATGTTAGTTCGCAATTCAGGAATTGGTTTTAGTATCTTAGCTTTGTTTTCGTATCTTAATAACTAAAAGTATACCAAACGTAACACGACTAGGAATTAAATGTGGGGGTCATGTAGTAATAACGAATCCAATCAAAACTATTTAGCGTCACTTCTATCAAGAATATATAACACAAGAGAATGTCCGACTGTACACTAAATTTTTGACCACAATTTTGCGAGAAAAGTCGCACTTTTGAATTTGTCTGCGACTTTTCTCGCGAAAATCCGCCATTTTCTGCAAGTTTTCCCGCGCTGCCATTTTTTACACAGTGTTAGTTTTCCCGCAGTGGGGACTGCGACTTCTTTCGCACTCTATGCTGCTTTATTCGCACTGCGATTATTTTCGCACTGCGAGTCGGGCTGCACAACAAAAAAAATAAAAACAAAGCGGAGCAAAAATTTTGTGTTTAAATAAGTAAAAGTCGTTTTTTTTTACTTTAAGATGTTAAAACTTTTTAGTTTTAATAAAATAAAGCAACTTTCCAACACTTTAAAATTAAATAAAACAAGTTTCAAAGTGTTTTACTCCTTTGAAAATGACTACCAGCGTCTGTATTTTTTTTTTGCGCGGCCAGAGTCGCAGTGCGAAAATAATCGCAGTGCAAATAAAGCAGCATAGAGTGCGAAAGAAGTCGCAGTCCCCACTGCGAGAAAACTAACACTGCGTTAAAAATCGCAGCGCGGAAAAACTAGCAGAAAATGACGGATTTTTGCGAGAAAAGTCGCACACGAATTCAAAAGTGCGACTTTTCTCGCAAAATTTTGGTCAAAAATTAAGTGTACAGTCGGACATTCTCTTGTGTTATATATTCTTGATTCTATCAACAATCAACTATTTAGAATTCGAAATTACTCTTTAAGATAAGATAAGATAAAATGCTTTTATTTTACAATATTTGCAATATGCGTTCCCGTGATTGCCTTTTTCTCGGTTACAACCGTGAAACTTTCGTATGACCTAAGTCGTACTTAGGTCATACATAGTTTTGTGCGTGATTAGTGCTCAGTGAGCCAGCAAATTAAAATGGTTAAAGCTGCAAGGTAGCAATATGCAGATTTTATTCACGGATACACTGTATTACGTAGGATATTTTGTATTGCCAAAATTTGCTTATTGCTACCGTACAGTTTTAACGCTTTAACCATTTCAATTCGTTCGGTCACTGGGCACTAATTATGCACAAAAAATTATGTATCACCTAAGTACGACCTAGGTCATACATAAAGCTTACCGCGGTAAGGTTTATGTACGAGATTGGTCATACGAAAATACCACCACCGTGAGACGAAGGTTTTACTTTTTCGTACGATGGTTTAACGGTTGTAACGGCTATCACGGGAACGGCTTAAAACAGACTCAAGGTTGGTAAACTACTTGGAAGAAAGAAGAGAAGTGTCTTCAGTAAGTATAAAAAAGTTTTCTTTTTTGATGCTAATAAAAATATTTATATTTAGCACTTAAAAAAGCAATTTCACAAATTAAAATATTCACAATTTTTCATTTTTCAGGATCTCCTATTACCCACAAAAAACGACCGATTAACCTTTGGACCAAGAAACCAAAATATTAAATTCCAAACAGATATAGGTTTTGCAGATTTTTTGTTACCAAGGGGACACAACATTGCCAAATGCGGCCTGGTCAGCCAAGTATTGAAGTAGTGTATACATTGTAGTTCATTCCGGGAGATATAGGCACCTTGCACTGAAACGGAGTTTATACATGAAGTATGCAATATACATAAGTGTCACCATAATGGATAATTACCGTATCTCCTACTTATCTTTCGTAGTATGCAGATCAACCGATCGAAATTTCGCGCGCTTTCGAAACTCCGACTACGAAAGATCTGCATACTACGAAAGATAAGTAGGAGATACGGTAATTATCCATTATGGTTACACTGATGTATATTGCATACTTCATGTATAAACTCCGTTTCAGTGCAAGGTGCCTATAGGAGTTTAATTAGTAAAAATGCACGTTTGAAAGCAAGAAATTAATGTGAAAATATTATAAAAGTTTTAAATACATCAATACCAGCTAATGCAAGATAATACACACTTAGGCTTATTTTACATTAGAGTAACGACAAGTAACAGTACGTGCACTTACATCGCAGCGACAATTTTATGGCACAAAACGTAGGGATTGCATTGTCAGTTGTCACTCTGGAGTTAACTAGCACTTTTATTATATTTTAAAAGACAATTATGCATTAAAACCAATCTGCCCAAAACTTTGAAAATATATTTAACAAGTTTTAAGACTTTTGTAATATGCAAATAAAAATAAAAGTATATTTCGCAAGGAGCAGGAACTTACTACAGCATTAAATAAACGCACTTAAATAAGTGAGCACTTTTTTAGTATACTATAAAAATAGAAAATAGTTATGTTTTAATAGTTATCTGTCAGCAAATTTCCAGAAAGTCTTTTTTCTTAATTTATATTTAAGGTATTGTAAGTTATTCTCATTGCAGTTTTTCAATTATATAAAGCGGCAGAAGTAAAATACATCCCAGAGGATGTACTTAAAGCAAAATAATTAGTTGCTTTTTTACTCAGTGTATTAATATAAAATGTTACTGATTTCTCTTTAGGAAGCTTAATTCTTTTTAAAATACGGTTAGGATTTTAGTTAAGAAAGTTAAGTTTAGAAAATCGTAAATCATCCCTGTTAGCACTGGAATAAATTTCGAACGAATCCCTTTGACGAAATGGTGTTTGTGTGTGTGTGTGTGTGTGTGTGTGTGTGTGTGTGTGTGTGTGTGTGTGTGTGTGTGTGTGTGTGTGTGTGTGTGTGTGTGTGTGTGTGTGTGTGTGTGTGTGTGTGTGTGCGTGTGTATGTGTGCGTGTTTGTACGTCTCTGTTTGTGTGTGTGTGTTTGTATGTCTCTGTTTGTGTGTGTGTGTGTGTGTTTTCGTGTGTGTGTGTGTTTGTGTGTTGTTTGTGTGTGTGTGTGTGTGTGTGTTTGTTCGTGTGTGTGTGTGTTTGTATGTGTGTGGTGTGTGTGTGTGTGCGTATTTGTATGTCTCTGTTTGTGTTTGTGTGTGCGTATTTGTATGTCTCTGTTTGTGTTTGTGTGTGTGTGTTTGTATGTCTCTGTTTGTGTGTGTGTGTCTGTGTGTGTGTGTGTGTGTGTGTGTGTGTGTGTGTGTGTGTGTGTGTGTGTGTGTGTGTGTGTGTGTGTGTGTGTGTGTGTGTGTGTGTGTGTGTTTGTATGTGTGTGGTGTGTGTGTGTGCGTATTTGTATGTCTCTGTTTGTGTTTGTGTGTGTGTGTTTGTATGTCTCTGTTTGTGTGTTTGTGTGTGTGTGTGTGTTCGTGTGTGTGTGTGTTTTTGTGTGTGTGTGTGTTTGTATGTCTCTGTTTGTGTGTGTGTGTGTGTCTTTTCGTGTGTGTGTGTGTGTGTTTGTATGTGTGTGGTGTGTGTGTGTGCGTATTTGTATGTCTCTGTTTGTGTTTGTGTGTGTGTGTTTGTATGTCTCTGTTTGTGTGTTTGTGTGTGTGTGTGTGTTCGTGTGTGTGTGTGTTTTTGTGTGTGTGTGTGTTTGTATGTCTCTGTTTGTGTGTGTGTGTGTCTGTTCGTGTGTGTGTGTGTGTGTTTGTATGTGTGTGGTGTGTGTGTGTGCGTGTTTGTATGTCTCTGTTTGTGTTTGTGTGTGTGTGTGTTTGTATGTCTCTGTTTGTGTGTGTGTGTGTGTGTGTGTGTGTGTTGCGGGTTTTTATGTTAATATGACTAACATTATAATATAAATAAATTACATTCACCAACATTGATAATTATAACTTAATCTGGTAGACGTAAAAATCAAATAATATAAGTAAAAATTGATTTTTTAAAAACTAAGACATGTAGAATTAATAAAAACAGACAAAACAAGAAACAACTCATTGTTAAAATGTTTATTTGTTAAAATTAAAAACACAAAAATTGTAAAGTTAAGATAGATATTAGATAATTTAGAAAAATGCTACTAATCAAAACAACAGAGCTTTAACTAATTTACATAAACAGCATACGATAAAGTAGAACAATAATTTTCATCCGACAACAGTCGAAAAAAACGCCGCTGTATGTAAATTCGACACTATTTTTCTTTTTTAGTTTCTTATAATTTGTCTCAATATCTTTAATTATTTATCAATTTTATCTTTTTTAGTTTTATTAATATTTACAAAATTTCCACACAATAAACATTTGATGAATATAACATAAATTTAAATTTAAAGTGTAAACAGCTCTTGATTAAAAAATGAAACTGACAGAACGGGACAGTGCTAAGTTTTCATTCCTTAACTTATTTCCTAACAAATTATCATTGTTATTAGAAACCCAATATGTGGTAACCACCTAGGTGCTTCTTTTATGAAAGTTATATCTTACACGTCAATATTATCAAAGCAATAATACGGCAATAAGTATATAAAGTAACAGTTAATGATTTTCAACATTAAAAAAATCTCCAATTCCAAATATACTGCAATACAAGAAATCATAAAATAACTATAAACAAAATTGTATAAAGAAACATTAAAAAACTGTATTTATTTCCGAATCGACGTATTAACTATATAATTTCAATTTATTGCTCTATAAATAAAAAAAATTGAAAAACCTAGCTTGACATTTTAAGTTTCGTAAATTGTAACTGTAAAACGAAGAAATTGAAATTCATTCGCAACCAACAGCCATTGACGGTGATTTCATCCGCCACTTAGCTAACTAAATCAAAATAATGTTTTATATTTTAATTTTATATTTGTTTGATTTGATACAATTACCTTGCTACAACTCCACAAAAATTAGTTAATTGTAAAAAAATTATTTAATATAATCTAATTACGTCTATTTAAAAATAAAAATTTTAAAATTTAAAAAATTTAAAAAAAGGAAATTTATATTTCGCAGTTCGCGAAGCATAAGAATGAAACAACAAATCACATTTAGCACGTGGTAAATCTTATTTTTTATTATGATCGTTTTTTCCTTTAAACGTAGCCCACTGAAAAAATTTTGAGAATTTTAAATCATTCAGGTTGTTAATTATGCTGAAACACATACTAAGATCAAAGCGAATTCTGCGGGTTTCAAGTGGATCAAGATCAAGAATTTTTAAACTGTCAGTATAAGATGCGTTCGAAGGGAGATTACACCTTAAAAAATTCTACGTGTGTATTTTCTTTGAACGCTTTCAATTAAGTCTATATCTTTTAAAAGATAAGGTGACCAAACCTGACCAAAATTCATTCGCAACAGCCATTGACGGTGATTTTATTCGCCACTTAGCTGACTAAATCAAAATAATGTTTTATATTTTAATTTTATATTTGTTTGATTTGATACAATTATCTTGCTACAACTCCACAAAAATTAGTTAATTGTAAAAAAATTATTTAATTTAATCTAATTACGTCTATTTAAAAATAAAAATTTTAAAATGGAAAAAATTTAAAAAAAGGAAATTTATGTTTTATGATACTGCAATTTTGTATTGCAGAAATATCTGCAATAAAAAATTAAGAAAATGATGATAAAATATTACAAGGGTGTTTACGATAAAATAAATGAAAGTTGACACGCAGGAAAGAGTTTACCAACTTCTTGTGTCGCGATAACAAAAGGTTAAAAGAAATTTCAAAAAACTTTTTACAAATAGCTATTCCGTTGTTTTATTTTACCCTCCTCAAAAGTGCCAATTGAGAGCTAAGTGGAGGAAACAAACAGAAAAAAACAATTTTTACTTTTCTTTTTTGTTTTTATTGATATTGACGTTGACACGCTTTTGCTTTTTTCAGAAAATTACGTTTAATCGTGAAATTAGAAAAAACATTGTGTATATCAAAACAAAATTTTTATTCGGGTATTAAACATTTGTATTATTGACCGGTTCCTAATGTGCGATTAAATGCATTATTGTGAGATTAAAAGCTCGGTTCGTATTTCGTTTAAAGTGTCCAAAAGACTAAATTTAAAAGTTAATTTTGGGACACCTAAGAGCATTTTTATGAGTAAAAAAAGTTTAAATTATTCAAATTTAGGTAAAAATGCTAAAAATATAGGGAAAATAAAAAAAATGCTTTTAAATCATTTAAAGCTGACTTTAGAATTTTGTGCTTTGGACACTTTGGACGAAGCATAAACCAGGTTTATAGTATTTACGGTACTGAATGCTGGATATGATGTACCGACATACTTACGTGTTAAATAAAAAGCGAGCGGTTTAACCACGATGTTTTTATTAAGTTAGACAGGCGTTGGATAAAAAAATATAAAACGTGCAGAATTTTAGAAAATAAAAGTAATGTTGGCATGTTTTTTTTAAAATCTGTAGGAATACCTATTGTGAAATTTAAGAGATTTTCATAACATTGCATTATTTAAGCAAATACAAAATAAAACTTCTTAAAAATTAATTAAGTTTATAAACCATTGCGTGATTAAATAATCGCGAATATTCAACATGAGGTCCGAATCTCCTCCCCCCCCCCTTCCTTTCCACAAATTATGAAATAAAATTCCACAATTGCTCAAAAAAAACTATTGTTTAAGAAACCATATGTTACTGAATTTTGTTGTTGTTCAATAAAAATTCAATTAAATTTAATAAATAAAATTCAATAAAATTAATGAGGGGTGCAAAATAACCACAATAAAACAATTTTATTTATACCACAATATTATAATAAATAACTATAACAATTTGAATTTATATTAATCGATTATTAGAACATTAGTGATTATAATTGTTTTAATTTGTCTATTTTTTTGTGCAATAAACCACTGCACTATAGTCCATACACAAAAGATGCGGACTGGCGACAAAATTTGAAATTTGAATTGTTATATATCCACAACGAAGGTTAGAATATGTGCGGGACATATATGGGAGCATAGCTTAGACTCTTGGCTATCCTTTGAAAAGGTTAGAAAAAAAATGTTTTTCGATGACGTCATCACTACAGCCGATGCGGTGAAAAAAACCTGGTCCCAAAAAAACAAAACCTTTTTATTAGTACGAGATAAAAAACGCCGCTTGGTATGCTGTTAAAACATACTATTCTGAGTTTTTTATAAAAGTTTGAGCAAAATCGGCTTGCTCAATTTTATTTATAATGCGGTGAATGCTCGCGGTTTTCGCGATTTTTCGCGAATTTTCGCCACGCTAATACACTATCCGAATTATTTATTTTGTTTTGCTTCCTGCTCAAAGTGAGTACGATATTGATCATATTGTTATATATTAAATGTCCGCCAATTTTTATTTCTTATTTTTGACCTAAAAACTTTTTTTTGGGTAGACCCCCC
>JASAMX010029537.1:0-10893 GCA_030248175.1 Microlaimidae sp. YZB2_3 | reverse complement strand
TTATATGTTCTTGGTTCATTTACATATACTCACTGAATTTACAAAAATACAAATATATACAACACAATACAATACAATACGAAAAACAAGTATAAAATACAAAAGAATACAAAATACAAAAGTACATACATTGTTATTAAAATACATTTTACTTTATTAATCGATAATGACAATAACACTTTGCGGTAACAATAACGTATCACAATAACACTTTGCCTAAATTAAAATACGGATTAATTACAATAATAATATACAGATTACAATGAGAATTATATACAAAAATAGTACAGTATAATAAAAATTACTAGAAACACGATAGTCAAAACCCTCCTATTTAAACGAAAATTGTTCAGTGTTAATATTTTTTACAGTTATAACAATATAGAATAACTTTTGGCCAATTAGTGCTTATGACAAAAGGAGATCTTTCATCCATTGGAAATTAATTGGCTAAAAGTTATTTTACAAGCACTAATTGGCTAAAACTTATTCTCTAGCTCCTCCCACAACCATTCCCACAAAGCAAAACCTATCTGACATGATAAAAAATACTATATGACATTTGAGGGTCCTTACAATCCTGACGTGAAAACTAAATATTGAATAAACTACACAACTTCGGCGGGTTTTTATAACTTTACGGATCCCGTTCAGCGCGGTAGGCTACAACAACGACTTCCCAACTTAAAACCGCAAACCCATGATATGGAACCCGATTAACGCTTGCACCAGTTGTGCGGAGTGAATTTGCTGCTTGAAATGGTTTTTTATTGCACGCGCGGCGACCGGCGCGATTACTGTAATTTGAATATAACGAAACGCGTATTTGAAAACTGGGCTGAATGACAACTTAATATTTAGTGATAATGATAATATAGATTACTAATAGGCAAAAACGGGCGAGGGAAAGGGCGAACCCTTATGTATGCAATGATAACAAAAAATACGAATTTACCTAACACGCATAAATTAAAATTTTTTTACCGTAATTTCTGATGTAACCTGTAAAGACGCTAAAATAAATAACAAATTAAGTTATAATACAACAATATTGAATTTTACAAGCATGCAATAAGATAAATTTTGTAATATCAAAAAATGTGTTTTGCTCCTAATTCTAGACACATTTTTTGATGCCTTTTAAGCTTCATGATAGTCGGAGCTTTTCAATAGAATCCATCACTTCACTTAAAAGGTATAATGTACGCCAAAAATTTTTAAATCAACAAAACTTAAACACCTAAAAAGTATAGTCAAATAATAAAAATAACAAAAAGAAAACGAAAAACTCACCTCTGTTAATCACTTGATGCTTGCCTCGCATTATGGTTCAAGAGTTTTTTTTTGCTGTACACTCTTTCTTATTGCGTAACTACATTTGTTTCTGGAACATTCTGTTTGTTTCTGGAAAATTTTTATGAAAAACTGAGTCAGAGTAGAGTAAATATAAATTTATTAAACATATGTAAAACAATTTATTGTATATTAAAATTACCACCTAATACTTTAAAATTTAAAAAGAATTAAATTCAAAAAAATTACCTTTTAATAAAATTACCTTTTTATAAAGCGTAAAAATCAAGTTAATTGTACATATAAACGAAATAATCATTATAATATAGTTCCTCCTAATGGAGTAACTTAAACTAATTATAATATAAACTTGGTTTTGCGATGTACCCGTAAGGTACATACAAGTGAACGTGACGTACCGAAGTATGTAAAAGTGAGCGTGATGCACCGAAGTACGTAAAAGTGAACATGACGTACCGAAGTACGTAAAACCTACTCTCCGCCACAATTAAAAAGCGTGCAAACCAATTAAATTAGACCAAATAAAGTAGATAGATAATTTTTAAAATGTTACCATCTTAATTCAAAAATACTTTAGAATACATTTTTATACATTCTTTTGACTCTTTAAAGTTGAATTTTTGTTCCGATTTGAAATTTCGAAATTCGATTTATCCTCTTTAAACAAGCTAAAACTTTTCGCATTTAAGAATAGCTTACTTTAATTACGTTTTATTGCAATACAAGACTGCTAACATTTCACAGAATAAGTTATATGCCCTACATCCTGTGAATTTACGTATATTTTGTAAAATAACATATGATTTTATTTACAGTTAATCAATCATTGACTGGAAATTAATATGAGTAAAAACGCTAATTTTAAACATTGCAGCGTGGTATATACAATGTACATAGGTGTCCAAAAAAATACCGTTTGCAAAATATCTTCGGAAAAAATATGTTGTTTGAGCAGTGAATTAGTCGGAATTTTTAAAAACTTTTTAGATATTTTATAGGAGGCAGAAAAACGCGCATTTTTTTATTTAAAACATAACATCGTTTCCAGCTGTGGGAAACGAAACGCATTATGTACCGGGTCGGGACCGTCGTGTCGTGGGACAGTCGTGTCGCGGGACAGTCGTGTCGCGGGACCTTCGTTTCGTAGATACGTTTTACACTGCTGTTTGGTTTAGAAGTAAAATTCATTAGCTATGTATCATAACCAGCAACGTCCATAAGTAAACAGACGTACATCCGCGTACAAAAAATGGTGATGAGTTCTTTAGTTGGTATAGTTTTCAGGACGGAAGGTACGCTACGGGGGCTTTAGAGCCACAAGCAGGGAATTTGGACCCATCGGAAATTTTTGGTAACTTGGAGCCACGGGCAATGGGAACTTGGAGCCTTCAAGAAAAAATTGGTTTGGAGTTAGATTTAGGCTTCGCTTAGGCTTATAGGTACACGTTTTAGCGATTTTTATTTTTGGCTCCAAGTTCCCACTTTACGGCTCCGAATTCCCCAACTACGGATCCTAGTTCTCTGTTTGTGGCTCCAAGTTCCCAAGGCTCCATCGACCCTAAATCAAAGGTACCTATGACTCCAATAGATTACAAAAACTGAATTTTTCTATCTAGCAATCCATTTAGCTCAACAACTTTTGGACTGGAGACACTTGCGAGAATTCTAGACGCTTCCTTTCTTGACTCGCGATTATCAGTAGAAAATCTGGATACACAAGTATCAAGCTGTAGATTTAAAAGCATACAGTATATACAGCACATATAAAATAAGCTTTGAATTAAATAAACTTTGTCTGGTAGAATAAACAACAAGAATATACAATACAAAATATACATAGATAAGGTTAAACATAGTTATGAAAAAAATATCTCGCATTATATATACAATTTTTGGACAAAAAGTATGTATGATTAGATTGCAGAATCTAATAAAGGTGCCTTTCTTCTGGAAGATAAATTTATATTACAGTGATACATTTTTGTTAAGTATTTTTGGTAGTACTAAACACTTACTTACCACCTAGGTCTAACACTGTTACTGCAGTGTGAACGGCCACCACTGCAATGTGAACCTTGATATTTTTACGTTTTCACAACCGATTTTTAGTAATAACTGCATATTAATTTAGCCTTTGTTCCAGTGTGAAACGGGTTAAATTTTTCATAAGACTCAGACCTAACTTTCCCGTCAAGAAATTTTTTAAATCATGATTTTGACCTATGCATTCTATTGCTAGACTAAAAATATAAACATATTTTTATTTGAATATCATCACATGAGCTTTTAGCACAATTTATTTTTGGCTGCTCGGGAAATACTCGAGTACTAAATAAGTTGGGTTTTTCTTGATATATTTAACAAAAAAAAACGAAAACTTATCTTAAAATATTCGAAAACCATATCGTGTGCTATGTGTTGCTAAAGTTACATTATTAAATTCTTAAAAAACCAAAGGTCGGTTTATACTTATAACAAAACGTCCTTTGGACAAAGTCCAAAGGACAATTTTAAAAAAACCAAAACGTCCTTTGGACAAACCAAAACGTCCTTTGGACTTTTGCCTTTGGACGAAGTATGAACGCTACTTAGAATTTGTCCTTTGGACAAAGTTCAAAGGACAAAATTCAAAGGGAAAAGTCCCAAGGACAAAAGTATACTTTGTCCTTTGGATTTTCTTCTTTGGAATTTTCCCTTTGGACTTTTCCCTTTGAACTTTTCTCTTTGGATTTTGTCCTTTGGACAAAGTCCAAAGGACAAAAGTCCTTTGGTCGGTTCATACTTATGACAAAAAGTCCTTTGGACAAAGTCCAAAGGACAATTTTATAAAAGCCAAAACGTGTTTTGGACAAGCCAAAACGTCCTTTGGACTTTTGCCTTTGGACGAAGTATGAACGCTACTTAGAATTTGTCCTTTGGACAAAGTCCAAAGAACAAAATCCAAAGGGAAAAGTCCAAAGGACAAAAGTATGAATACGTTGTCCTTTGGATTTTGTCTTTTGGACTTTTTCCTTTGGACTTTTCCCTTTGGACTTTTCCCTTTGGATTTTGTCCTTTGGACAAGTCCAAAGGACGTTTTGTCATAAGTATAAACCAACCTTAATAGTTTTGGAGAAAAAACAGAAATTTTTAAACTTAATTGCCTCATTAAAACTAATTTACGTGTTAAAAAAACCAGCAGTAGACAGTACATTAAATGCAATTTTTGACGTTCATTTAGATTCACTGAAAAAAAATGATAATTTTTGATTAGAGGTCGATTTATTATTATATAATAATTAAAAGGTTATTTTAAGATTTTTGACTAAATTTATATGAATGTTTATGCCATTCTTTTGCCTTATTTCTAGAATATAAAACAGATTTACATAAACTTTTTATTCAAATTAAGCAAAAAAAAAATTTCAAAATTTTTTACAATTTAAATTGATTACTATTTGCGGATGATGTATTCATAAATATAATTGACAATTTTTTTAGTTTGTTTATTTTTATATTTATATTTTTTTGCTCTCTTTCTTGTTTAATAACAATCAGTTAGCTAATTTTTCAAAGAGGTCTTGCGAATGGGGCGATAAGCTTATTTTATTAAGCCAATCGCCCTAATTCGCGGCTTCTTTCCACCAAAAAAAAATGAAAAAAGCTTATCGATTTTTTCGTATTATTTCGATTCGCTTTAAGGATGTTTATATTGGTATCTACATTTATTTATATACACGCGCCGGCTGGGCATGGGAGAATTGGGATTTTCTATTATTTCCCACCAAATGTTATTATTGCTCAGTATCAACCGCCCTTTTCTTTCCATTAACGCTTAGCATCTGTTTTTAATTCCGTTTGGTTGTTGAGTTATGATTCGATATTGTTTTTACAACCAACAGCGTCACACTTATTTAGCTTCCGAAACTTAATCTTACATTACAAAATCAACGTCTTTCGTTTGTGTTTCCAATTTTTTTTACAAATCAGGTTTGTTTAGATTTCAATAAGCGTTTGTTTAGTCTTTATATGGAAATAAAATACAAAACTACAATTTTTTTAGTTAAAAAAGATGTTCTAAATATTAAATTCGCCAATTTCGAACGCATCAAATGCGTTCGTAACTTTGCAAAAAAGTTAAGCCAAAAACTTAAATATTTAAAAATTAGTTGAAATTTTATTCAATAACAAATGAAACGGTCCGCTAAAGTGGATGGAACAATTTTTTCTGTGATGTTTTTTGTAATCAAATATATTAATTGCCAACCATAGAAACTGTACTTTTTTAGTTTTAAAACAATTTTTTAAATAATTATTATTACTCTTTTTAAGCTTGCAAACAAAATGATGTATATTTTAAATATACAATCGTAAAAAAATAGTGTGGTTTTTTAAAGTCAGTCTCATTATACCACGTCTATTTTACGTACTAAATTTTTTATTAATTTCATTATTGTGCGAAAATTGACTAATTAATTTTAAAATACAAACGTTTGGCAACCCAATTTGTTTTTTTTTATTATAATTAAAATTAGTTTTTTATCGGATTTAAGATATCTTAGTTTTTTGGTGTACCCTTTTAACCCAAAAATTTAAGTACATAAAAAGTTTAGCTTTCTTATTTAAAGTTTAAAAGTTTATTTATTTCGTATAAAGCGGATAACCCAAGGCCGAAGTTAGGCAACACTGCGCCACAACCTCGACCGTGATAAGTTAAATAAAATAAAGTGATAAGTCTGGGGTTTGCATTTAGGTTTTTTAAAATGTACTTATACTTTGATGTAGCATGTATTTTTTAAATTTTTAAATTTTTTAAGTAGCAACAAAATGTAGCAAAACTTTTGTCAACGCCACTTTAAATCACTGTAAAGATTTAATTTGGAAATTAGAGCTATTTCTACACGCGCCATAATCCTAAACAAACGCAAGCTAAAAACCTAGTAACATATAAAAATGATTTTTTTTAATATGTCTACAGTACGGGATCTTTAGAGCCACAAATAGGAAACTTTTAAAGCTGTCGGAAATTTTTGAGAACTTGGAACCGCAAACAATAGAAACTTAAATCCCTTAAAGGTGCGGTGCGGTGTTAAACTTTGTATCTTCGATTGTGATAATTTTGTGTAAAAATCTTACCCCTGGCCCCAATAGCCCACAAAAATTTTTTCAACAAAATATCTCCAGTGCTTCAGGAGTTATGACCCCTCAAAAATGGCGTTTTTCGTCAATTTTGTACGTCTAAAATTGCTTAATGAGTATAATGATTTACGTTACAAATTATGCATTCAAAGAAAGCAGCTACTTTCTATTTTAATTTGATACCTTGACCGTTAAGATTGGTGCAGTATTTGTCGAAATATTGCGTTTCTCGTATAAAAAACCGGGAATTTTTTTCGTTAAAAACACGGCAGTGATTTTATGAAGTTTGTCTAACTTTTCTTTCCTTCACTTCGTGTTTTTAGCTAAAAAATCTGGGGGAGGGTTGTACAGGAAACGCAATATCTTAACAAACACTGCACCAATTTGAACAATCAATGTTTCAAATTATTTACGTAGAAAAATTATTTTTTGAGTGCATAAATTGTAACTTAAATTGTTATGCTCACTGAGCAATTTTTCAGAATTGTCAAAAAACTACATTTTTGGGGTCTTAACTCCTGAAACACTGGGAATATTTTGTTGAAAAAATTTTTGAGGGCTATTAGGGGCAGGGGTAAGGTTTTCACAAAAATTATCAAAATCAAAGACAAAAAGTTTGAATCTGCACCGCACCTTTAAGAAAAAATATGTTTTGACTTAGATTTAGTTTCGCTGAGGGTAAGGTATAAGTTTTAGCGAGCAATTTTTCTACTTTTAGCTCCAATTTTTAGTTCCAAGATCGTTTGGTTCATCGACCCTAAATTAGCAATATTCGGTTGAAACACCATAATTTGTACAAAAATTATGGTGCTGGAAAAAAATTTCATTTCAGCATATCGCCAACAAAATAGTCGATTTTTATAAGATAATATTACCAAAAATATATAATACAACGAAAAATGTGCAACTCCTATATAAAAAAGTACAGAAAAGGTGGCCTTTATAATGAGCCTCTCCATTTAAATGACACTCTCCACTATAATAGCATAGTAGTCATTTTAATTCGGCGAGTTAAAATGGAGAGGAAGCCATTATAATAGCCATTTATTCATTTAATTTCACTTTATATATACAAGTGTAATACTGTCCGGGCCGCACGAGTTTTACCGTGTTGGACAGAATTAAACCAACACGGGAAAACTCGTGCGGCCCGGACAGTATTACACTTGTGAGTATATATGAAGTGAAATTAAGTCAATAAATGGCTATTATAATAGCTTCCTCTCCATTTTAACTCGCCGAATTAAAATGGCTACTATGCCATTATAGTGGAGAGTGTCATTTAAATGGAGAGGCTCATTATAATGGCCTACGTTTCCGCACTTTTTTATATAGGAGTTGCACATTTTTCGGTATATTATATATTTTTGATATTACTGTGTAGCTATAGAATTTAATTCAACAAAATTATAATATCATTTAGAAAATTTTCGTCGAAAGGTAATAAACATGCAAATTTTGCATTACGCATCATTTTTGTATACAGTCTTTAGTTATTTTCGATATTACTCTTTCTTTATAATTTTTTCCAAGTAGTAACAAATGGGAGGCACCTTCCGAATTATAGTGGCTTTTTGTTCGCAGTGGCACCTGCTTTAACTTGTTAGCGTTTGCATAGTTTTCAACATCTAATCATATTTGAAATTGCCTTTCACACATTGTGGTATTTGATGATTTGTTGCAATTCGTTCGAAATCCCGGTTAATGTTGATTTTCGTCGCCGGTTATCAACCGCGGCCGCCGAAATCATCGATCATTGCCACTTTTTACCTCAACCGCCGAATATCAGAGCGATATCTTTAGCAGCGAATGTTTCTATCGTAACATAAATCTTGAATTTGAATTAGATTAATGATTTGTAAATAAGATTTCACTTTAATTCAAACAGTTTTTTTAATAAAACCCATTTTATTTGTTTATGTTTGAAAAAAAAAACGTTTTGTATTGTTTATTTCACAATTTTTATACATGTTTCAACGTTGACCCTTATACCGCGCAGTATAAAGTTATTCTACAACATCAGAGAAGATATTGTGTATATGGCAAAAATTTTTTAATTAATTTTTTAACAGATTCAAGAAATTATAAACCAATAGAACCATTTTGGTCAAACAAATTGGAGTGCGTAAAAATAGATGGTATTTTTTAGACTTATAAAATTCACAACTACTTGTTCTATTGTTTTAACCTAATGTAAGTTAAAAACTCTGAATGAAGTACTAAAGATAATTACTAAGTCGTGTTCAATTAATAAAAATGTAAGTTTCTAGTTGAAAACAAACAAAAATATTGTAAAATATCATCTATTTTTTTACCGAATGATTTTTTTGGGGAAAATGAGACCCTGTTCGTTTTTACCATGTAGTTATAATTAAACCAAATTTTAAACTTAAGCTTTTGGCTTGCTTTGATTCGCAAAAATCAATTCATTTTCAGATTCCTGTCCTCAAACGCAAATATTTCATACAACACGCTATATTGTATTTTTAGATTTTAATAGCATTTTTAATATTAAAACACTATTATATCAACTAATTTTACAAAATTTGTAGGACCCAAAAACATCTTATTTTAATCCTTTAGAACTCATTCCGCTGCATATCCGCAGAAGAGATTCCACGCCATCGCAGTTCACTGTTAAACTCGGCGATGAAAACGACGATGACGCGGACTTGTGGCAGGGTTACATAGGAACTTGTGGCAATTTCTCAAAAAAATTTTCTACGCGGGATGCCTGCAGCCAGCAATATCTACACAGATGATGTCGTCGTTAAACGGCTAGGAGAAAAGCCAAAGGAACAGCGAAAAAAGACTTATCTAAAGCAAGAATCTGTGCCACAACAGCTAACAGAAGACGTGGACTTTAACAGAGAGCACTGGCGCGGAATCCCTTCTGCGGATATGCAGCGGTTTTTGGACGATAAAATCACAAAGGGTTAAAAAAGCATTAAAAATTATTTTATTAGTAATAATCCTAATATTTTAGAGCATAACAACACCTTTCATCTTTCCTAAACCTTTCATTTGGTTGACAATGTAAAAGTATTAAATCCAAGATTTACGTGTTGGATACACGAAGACACCGCTTACTTAGTAGGGCTGGCTCCCAACGGATTGACAAGTGATAAGTGACAAGTGACAACGCGTTCCGTACGCATTTCTAACATCATTACATCCTCACTTGTTGCTGTGGTGTAAAGGCTGGTTTATAGTTATAACAAAACGTCCTTTGGACAAAGTCCAAAGAACAAAAGTCATTTGGACTTTGTCCAAAGGACAAAACTCCTCTTTATCCTTTGGACAAAGTCTAAAGTCCTTTGGACTTTGTCCAAAGGACAGCATGTTCATACTTTTTTTTATGCTTTGGACTTTTCCCTTTGGATTTTGACAAATTTCGAATAGCATTGATACTTCGTCCAAAGGAAAAAGCCCAAAGGACGTTTTGGCTTGTCCAAAGGACGTTTTGGCTTTTCTAAAATTGTCCTTTGGACTTCGTTTAAAGGACGTTTTGTCATAAATATGAACCAGCCTTAAGCCTGTCGTCACTTGTCATTTGTCATTCCGATGTGAACTAGGCCTAGGAGTTGGCGATATTATTGCTTATGCTGCGCGGCACACGAAGATTGTTAAATAATGCACCGGAAAAATATTCGAGCTCTCTCTTTGATTTTGTGCACATTCACCTATTTGATGATCGGAGCTGCTGTCTTCGACGCTTTGGAGTCCGAAACTGACAACCGACGCAGAGCTTTGATCGACCAGCTAAATAGAGTCTGTATAAACTCCTTCAAATGTATTGTAGTCTCAACGTTTTATTGTAATCTTAGTGTTTTTTGGAACATGCCAAACTATTAATATAAAAAAATCATTAAATGTGTTTATTCGAAAAATCGTGTTTTTAATTGACGTTGCCTGGCGGAATCTCGGTTTAGTTAAATCGTTAAAAATTTACCAAACAATGAAATTGTATATTTAGTTGCTAAACGTATTATTTGATTACTTTATAAGAAATTACTGAAATG
Organism: Microlaimidae sp. YZB2_3; assembly: GCA_030248175.1. Classification (NCBI taxonomy): domain Eukaryota; kingdom Metazoa; phylum Nematoda; class Chromadorea; order Desmodorida; family Microlaimidae; species Microlaimidae sp. YZB2_3. The sequence goes on along the minus strand of JASAMX010029537.1, from coordinate 439 downwards.
TTCATTTAACAAAAACGCACTAATAATAATCGCACTGTCACAGTGATTCTGCAATTTTTTTCGTATTAAAAGAAGTGTGACAGATTCAGGGTCGATTGAGCCGAGGAAATTTGGAGCTGGAACTATAAGCGAAAAATAGCGAACTTGGAGCCAAAAATCGAGAATTTGGAGCCGTAAGCTGGGAACTTGGGGCAAAGAGTGAAAATCACTAAAATGTTTATCTAAGCCTAAGCAAAGCCTAAATCTAACCACATACCAATTTTTTCTTAAAGTCTTAAAGTTCCTATAAAATTTTCGATGGCTCCAAGTTCCATGCTAGTGACTCTAAAATCCCTGTTACGTGTGACATGCCGTAAGATAAAAAACTTCCAGATTGATCAATCAAAATACGAATGTGGCTGAATAAAATCATAGCCAACTTTCATTTTTAGCCCAGTGT
>JASAMX010029536.1:0-11378 GCA_030248175.1 Microlaimidae sp. YZB2_3 | reverse complement strand
GTTATTTTTAAATTATATACTAGTTAAAAACACAAGATTTCGAACACTCACACATAGTTTATAACTTTAAAAATAACTAGTAAATTTTATCATTCTTATATGCTTTAAGGCTGGTTCATACTTATGACAAAACGTCCTTTGGACAAAGTCCAAAGGACAATTTTAAAAAAGCCAAAACGTCCTTTGGACTTTTTCCTTTGGACCAAGTATGAATGCCATTTAGAATTTGTCCTTTGGACACAAAATCCAAAGGGAAAACTGCAAAGAGGACAAAAACTATGAGCACGTTGTCCTTTGGATTTTGTCCTTTAGACATTTTCCTTTGGACAAAGTCCGAAAGACGTTTTTACGGTGTATTTGTTCATTGAACAAAGTCTAAAGGACTTTTGTCCTTTGGACTTTGTACAAAACATTTCGTTATTATTATGATCAGCCTTTAAAAGAACAACTTTAAAGTTAATTAAAATATATTTGATTGTGTGTTAATTCGAATTATAAAATGTGTTTTTGATAAAAAACTGTGAAGGGTCAAGTGAAAAATGGTAAATTAAGTGAACGTTGAAAGTAAAATGATAAGTTTTGAAATAAAAAAGACATTTTTTGTAAAAAAAAAACAGACTATTTTTGTAAAAAACAGACATTTTTTGTAAAAAAAACTTATTATTTTTATGTTTTGATGAAAAATTAAAAAAAAGTATTAACCAGTGCACGAATTCCGTAAAATTCAGGGGTGGGTTGTTCAAAAATCAACTTAACTTAAGGGTCCCTTAACTAAATATACGTACCTTATCCACTAAGGACCCCTTAGCTAAGGGGCCCCTTATCTTGCGTTGTTCAAAAAAACTTAAGGCGCCCTTAGCTAAGGGGATAGGACCCTTAGTGGATGAGGTAGGTACCTTAGTGGTTTTTACCTTAGTTTTTTGCACGTATTATTTGTGCTGTTTTGTTCAAAAGCAGTACCATCGTGGATTATATTGCCCGAAAATTGATAAAAACTTAAGTATGTTGAATATTTTCATACTATATTATTTTTGAACCCTTAAATTAAATAAGAAACCATTTTTTGCTTATAACTCTTTAGAAATCCCATTAAAACTGTTAAAAACCAACAAGTTTTGTCTATTTACACAAAAAAGAAATGTAAATCGCAAAAAACAAAACATCTGTGATTTACAAGGAGTTTCTGAAGGAAAAATGCATAAAATGCTTAAAATAAAATATTTAGGTAGACAGAGCTTTTTTTTGAATTTTTTTAAAAATTTTTATTCTTTATCATATTCAATATATACTAGCCTTGAAAAATGCTCTAAGAATAGAGCAGGAAAAGGGGCGATTTTTCCCCGGGCGTATGTTTAGACAGAAAAGATGTGGACTAGGCTGAGATGGAAATTATGTGGACTATAGGAAATTTGCGTTTGGTTTGGCCAGCTGCTCACTAAATAAAAATTTCTACCATATGATAATGATTTGTTTATACATTGATCTAATCACACAGCATTGTTGCATGTTTTTTAGTTTGATGAAATGTCATTTTAAAAAATCATACTCACAGCAATCTTTGACAAGCGCGAAATCGCCACTTTTTTCAATTAGAAGGTTATATTTGTATGTGTAAAAAAAACAACTATAAATTAGAAAAAGTGGCGATTTCGCGCTTGTCAAAGATTGCTGTGAGTATGATTTTTTAAATTGACATTTCATCAAACTAAAAAACATACAACAATGCTGTGTGATTAGATCAATGTATAAACAAATCATTATCATATGGTAGAAATTTTTATTTAGTGAGCAGCTGGCCAAACCAAACGCAAATTTCCTATAGTCCACATAATGTCCATCTCAGTTTAGTCCACATCTTTTCTGTCTAAACATACGCCCGGGGAAAAATCGCCCCTTTTTCCTGCTCTATTCTTAGAGCATTTTTCAAGGCTAGTCTACCACTTTTTTTAAATTAAATTAAAAAATAGCCTAATAAACTATAGTTTTAGCTGCGCAATGACATATGTTTATAATCCGTTAATTCCGTTGCCGAGATATACTTTTTTAAATAAAAATAATAAAAAGACGAAGATGAATTTAAATTAAAAAATTTAACCACGTTGTTTAATTATAGTTAGTGCGGTGCAGTTGCGCTCCAGACAAAGTTTACTTACGTTCTCTAAATATAGTTGGCGCGATGCCGTTCGCCAAATAATAAGAAGATGATGAACATGAATTACAAATACTCACGTTCTCTAAGTATAGTTGGCGCGGTGCTGTGGGTTAAATTGCAGTATGGCACCCCGCACCACCGATGATTACCGGCGCGTGGCGCTACCGCGCCACCGACGTTTATTATTATTTGTTAATAAATAAAACTTTGAATTAATTTTGTCATCAGTAATGCAAGAATTAAAAAAAGTACTCTGTTGTTTTCTCCGTTTTCCGCGCGGTTGAAGCAGATGGCGCTGGGAACTGGTTCCGTTTTAGCCACCAATTAAAACTGGTCTGTGTTTTTTGTGCGGTTTCTATGAGGGGATGTTGGTTGTCTGCTCTGTACAATCCTTATTGTTGCCAAAAGGCTGCTATTGTCCGGTTGGGAGTTTTTATTTGTCTGTTTTTCAATTTTTTATTTTGATCAATAAATCGATAACAAGGACCTAAATGAAAAAAGTGCTTCCTAAGAAAGTTGCGTAATTCCTTCTTCTTTCTAATGAGCCCATGTTTATTTTTGATCAATCAGTAACGAATGAGGAATATCGCTTTTAAGGGTGGAGCGTTGGAATAATAATAATAATAATAATAATAATAATAATAATAATAATAATAATAATAATAATAATAATAATAATAATAATAATAATAATAATAAGAAGAAGAAGAAGAAGAAGAAGAAAAAGAAGAAGAAGAAGAAGAAGAAGAAGAAGAAGGTTCTGAATTTCAAAATTTACCCACGTTCTCTAATAATGGTTGGCGCGGCGCCACGGGGCTAAATCGCCCCGTGGCGCTCCCGCGCCACCCATGATAAATTGCTTATTTTAAAAGTTTTTAGCTGAATAAAAATCGAAAAATTATATTTAAAAAAATATAAGTTCCCTCCGATAGTCAATTTAAATTTTTAACTTATCTCAGGATTTTGAACAATGCAACTTACGGTACCTACCTTAGCGAGTTTTGAACAACGCAAAGAGTTAAAGTGGCCCCGATTTAAGGGACCCCTTATATTTTTTGAACAACCTACCCCAGAGGCCCAGACCAACTTACTATCAACTCGACCAAGCGCGCTACTCGCTCAGATTCCCTAAAAGTTGCTTGCCTGACAAATCATACTGCTGTGGCTTCGTGTTTTTAACGAAAAAATTGAGGGTTTTTTTACGAGAAACGCATTATCTCGACGAATAGTACACTAATTTTAACAATCAAGGTTTGGTAATAATGTACTTGCAACTACAGAATTGGTGCGTGACCTAGGTGTTTATATATCACATGATATGAAATTCTCTAAACACTGTGAAATCACAGCAAAAAAAGCTATGAGAGTGACATCACTAATTTTTAGAACATTCAATTCAAACTCTAGAAATAATTTTCTCAGAGCATATAAGTCCTATGTTAGACCAATTCTGGAGTATGCTAGTGCAGTTTGGAACCCTTATTTACAAAAGGATATAAACATTTTGGAAAAAGTGCAACAAAATTTCACTAGACGTTTGTTTTATAAATGCAAGTTGTTACCTGTTGGTTATGAACATAGACTGAATTACCTAGGTTTAGAAAGATTAAAGGATCGAAGAGACAAAATTGATTTATATGAGTGCTTTAAAATTTTAAAATTATACATTGCTGAAACAATTTGCAAGTCAATGGTTTTTTTAAGTTTAACCTGCAGCCCACCCGTGGTCATCCATTTAAATTGGCAATGGAAGACTGCCGAATTAATGCAAGGAAATTTTCTTTTGCAAATAGGGTTGTTACACCTTGGAACAATCTACTCCCATCTCAAGTAACTGTCGATTCTTTAGATGCATTCAAGAAAAGTTTTAAAACTGACTTAAATAAGCGCTGTTTTTGAGCCTTTAAAGTCATATCAGATAGCTATGTTCATTGATAATTAGTTACAATTGTGATTCATATTGGCGGCAATTAAGTCGCAGATTTGATGTTGTTGATAACATAAACGTCAAAAGTAGCCGTTTTTTTTAGTGCATTTTTGGTTTCTTAAACTGTTATATCTTTTAAGCAATTTTTCAAGTAATTATCAAAAAAACGCCGTTTTGGGAGGTCATATATGTACCCTGAACCCTCAAAATCGAAGACAAAAAGCTTGAATCCGTCCCGCACCTTTAAGTTTTCCGCTACGCAAAATCTTAACAAATAATACAAGAAAAATATTCGCTCTTTGTGAGACTATTTTTTATAACTTAAATTGTTCTACTCATTGAGCATCTTTCAAATACAGAATCATCAAAAAACGCCAACCACTGAATATATATTTCAATGAATATTATATTTTATGGACTATTGAGGCATGAATAAGGTTTGACAAAAATAATAATCAAAATCAGAGAAAAAAAGTTTAACTCAGTAGTCTGTTATCCTCGGTAATATACCGTATAATATTGTACCGCAAACCGTACCTTTTTAAGGTCTGTATATTACTGATATTCAATTCTTGTAGCTTGCCAGATAAGTTTTGCTTGGGCCTTGTCAATGGAATAACGTGCCTCTTAACGTGTATTTTGTGACCATTCAAAATGCCGAAAATGGCACTGTTTTTTGTGTAAGCTTCCAGTCTAGACTATTGCCAGGGCTTTTCAAATGGTAATAAAGACACGGTTTTTTAAATTCTGTTGGTTTGCTGTGACTTCTACTTCTCAATGTTGGTCCAAATCCAAGTATTGAAACAACCAAGCTTGATGCGTTTGAAGAAACTCAAATGGCTATAGGATTGACATATTTTAGGATCGTAGTCTAAGTTTAAATAGTTTCAAACAAACCCTAAACCAAAAGTGTGCATAAATGGGCTTGTCATATCTAGAGCTCCATGACTATGTATGACCTCTGAAATTGGGGAAAATTTGATTTTTTTGAATCCATCTAGCCACCCTACTTCAATCTGCTCTGGTAAAATTATATTTACATAAAAAATATACCGACGAATACTTCGTCGTATCATAAATATGATTCTATACTCTTTATTTCAAAAGTATACTTTTTGATACTTAGGTCAATTCTAAGTTTTTTTTTATTTTTCTAATGGTAATCAATTTTAATTTAGTCATAAAACGTGTTACTTTTTGGTCTTGTTGTTTTCAGACGACATTTTCTAGTATTTATTATTTAAACTAGAAACCTGCGTGTACAAAATTGTAATAAAAAATTTGGGTTGTTGCTTAAAAAATAAATATTTTAATTTTAAAATTTATAACAAGTGTTTTTTGAAAAAAGAATTTTGTATTTATTTTAACTTTATCAATGTTATTGCAACATTATTTAAAAAAATGTTTTTTTTTAACTAAATACTGAACGAAACTAAGCTTAAAATCTAAAATGTAACATAATTGTTAAATGTGTTTTTTCACTGTTTTAAAAGTGTATTTTGCTGATCGAAAAACTTATAACAAAACCCCAAATTCGATCCATTCCAAAAACACAATTCGTCTCCGTCATGGACCCGTCCAGATTTTTTAGCAATCCTACTTTTTTTAAAAATCCTAAGAAATACAGATTACGGTATGACTAAAAAACACAAAAAAAAGACAAAAATATTTAACAAAAATTTAAAAATGATATAAAATCCAGTTAAATTTGTATTAAAATAAAATTATGTGTCTTAACTGCATTAATTCGCCGTTTTAAAAGTATTTTCATCAAAAATGTAAAAAAAGCTACTCAGAATGTGAGGAAATGATTCCAAAAGTTGCCTAAAATTTTTTTTTTCGATTCAAAACTAAAAAATGAAAGACCGAGCCTCCACCTCTCACGACAGAGGCACTCAGCACTCCAAGACGAATGGGGTGATACCCAACGGGGAGGCGGAGGGGGACGCGTTGGATCGAAAAGATTCGCCGGAACCAGGTAGCGACGGTCCGGACACGGCCGTCGTCCACAAGATCCTCCGCGCCATCGCGGAGCTGAAGAAACAGAAGGCCCGGCCGAGCGCGGAGCGCCTCATTTCCAAACTCCGCGGCGCACACCACATGGACAAGGCGGGAGCGGAGCGTCAGATAGCCGCCGCCGTCGAATCGGGCTACGTCTTCCGCCTGTTTATCAACGGAATCGGGAGCTACGCGGACCCGGCCGCCCTCCGCCTCCAGAAGAACCGCAGCATCAACCTGGACCGCGGCGGGAGTCAGGACTTGTCCAGTCGGCTGGTGTCCGTGGTGCGGGAACTCTGCGGCACGGAACCTGGCGCGGGCAGGGACTTGAAGTCGGTGGAGAAGTACATAATCCGCACGTGCGAGATCAACTACGGCCGCAAAAAGGAGGCCGACCTGGCGGCCATGCTGAAGGAGGCAGCCAAGAAAGCGGTAGCCTCGGGAAACCTCTGCGTAGACGGGAAAAAGCGCTACACTCTGGGACCAGCGGCCATTGCGGCCATGAAAACTGGGCAAGTGGAAGAGGAGAGCGAGACAGAGACAGCACCCACCACTTCAAAAACGATCAAAAACTCAAACGCGTGTAATAACTCAGCCTCCAGTCGCGGAAATTCAGCTTCAGTAAAAAATTCAACCGCCAAAACCAAAGTGCCCAAAACTAGTTCTTTAAATAGCAAGGTAAGTAGGTGCCGTGTCAACCCAACGTAAGTAATAGGGGTAAACGGGTACATGGACTAAACGCGTCTCAAAAATCCTGAAACTTCCAACGGACAAATAATTATTAAAACATGTTTCTGAGTTAATTCTGACCTGAAATCTTGATTAATCACTTTAAAAAAGGATTAGAACACGATTTTAAAACTTTGTTTTTGAACAGTGCTAGAAGTCTATAGAATCCAAAAATTTTATAAAAAAATATAAATTCTATCGTCAACTGGACCACCAAAATATCGACAACAAATTTGTTTTTGCTTAAAAAGCTTAAAATTTTTTTATTACAGTGCATTTTTATTAATATTTATATTATGCTTTTTTAAAAATTTAAATTTTTTTCACTGCTGAATTTTGTAACATTTTTTACAAGTTGCCATACTAAATCAAAAAAAAAACTGGAAAAAAAATTATGTAAAACCGCTACACTCTTTCAAATTAAAAAAAAATTATATATACGTGGGTATAAGAAATGAGGATGAATTTGGGGTAGTTAGTTAACCTCGTCCAAATGATGGGAAAAGTAGTCCAACCCTAACCCCCATTCTAAAGTAGGGAAAGGGGTGACTAGAGAAAAGTGACCCAAAAAACCTACCGAGAGTTTCATATGGAGGGGGGAGGGCGGATATCAGTACAACAATTAAAAAACATGTTAGGGGCTGAAAGGTTAAAAAGGTTTAAGGTTAAAAAAGCAAGATAAAGGTATAAAACTGTATGATATATATACATTGTTTTTGTGATAATAACGTATTTTATTATTATCCAATGTTTTTAAAATAAAAATTTAAAAGGTGGCATCGGCATGTCTGACCCTGAATCCCCAAAAATTATAACTGGCGACCCAAAATATAGGGTTTAAGTTTAAGACATAGATGAGCAAGATGGATGGCCCAGAGTGCGTGGGGAGATTTAGTATATAAGGGGGAAGATAAAAAATCCGAGAAACGCAATTTAGCCATTTAGTTTTTTCCTGTAGTTTTATCCCTATTTTTTTTTAATTTTGAAAGAAAAATTTGTAAAAAAACACTAATTTTAGGTCAAAAAGCCAATTTTATTCCATTTTAAGCATTTTATTGCTTAAAACACTCATTTAAGTTTGGAGCTAGAAGTTATTTTAAAGACATTTTTTTTAAGATTGTGGTGGTGGGGGAGGGGGCGTAACCTTTTCTCTGCCCCACTTCTTAGTGGGGAGAGGTTAAATAAATCCATACATGGGCACGGGGGGAGTTAACCCTTCTTAAATTTTGAGATGGGGGTTTAAACCACCCCCTCCACTCAAGTGTGTTTGGGGGGTGGTAAAAAGGTTACCCGCCCCAATTTTGGAAAAATGAAGAAAAATGTCTTTAAAATGAATGCTAACTGCCTCTAAACTTAAGTTTTCAGGTCAAAATGAATGATTCAAGCTATAAATAAAAAAACGACAGGCCTGTGCACTGCCTCCGGGGTTTTATAACTGCAAAAATTTTGCGATGATGACGTCATTATAGGTCAAAAATGGCGCCATAATAATTTTTGGCTACTTTTTTATTTTTGGCCAGGGAGGGGAATCCTCCAATAAAGCGGGGGGGGGCATTCCCAGACCGTGCACAGGTCTGAAACGATATGGGTAAAACAGACCTGTGCACGGTCTGAAAATTCTCCAACCGTTTTATTGCCCCCCCCCCGCGGAAAAATAAAAAAGTACACAAAAATAACCTATTATGACGCGCCCATCATTGTGAAACTTTTGCAGTTTTTAGTCTATTTCAATGCATTTTAAGCCATTTTAGACTTATTTTTACCTTATTTTTGCTTTGTTTTTGTCCCTTTTCCCTTCTTTTTTCTTTTTTTCTTTTTTTCTTTCTCCCTGCTTGCTCCCCGTTTTATTGCCCCCCACCATTTCAAAAAATTGCCCTACCGTGCCCCCCATTTTGGAATTGCCCCCCAATAAAACCCCCAGGGGGGCAGTGCACAGGTCGGGGTAAAATGAACTTCAGAAAAAAACATGATAGGTATGAGCAAAATGCGTTTCTTGGATTTTAACCCCCCCCCCTAATATCCCGTTTTTCCCCCCCCCCCCTTACTCCAGACCAACTTGCCCATGTATGATTGAATTAAACCCCCTTCTGAGAATTTGGAAGGGTGCTTGTTAACCCCTATCCCAATAAGTATGGTTTAAAGCCCTGCAGACCACCAGACTACTCTCCTCAAAATAGGCGAAGTGGGCAGCTTTCTAGTATTTTATAATATTTTAGGTACTAATAATGGAAACGATTTTACCAATGCCTTTCTTTACTATAGTTACAAAGTCTTTTAGAGTTGCAATTTTTTCTTTACTATAGGCGGCAAAAAATTGGTGGCATACATGCTACATAAACAAGTTGGTTCTGAGTGAGGAGGTAATTTAACTCTGGTTTAAGTCAGGGACGTAACCAGGGGGTAGGGTAGGAAGGGCGCCTCCCCCCCAAAATGGTCCCCAGATAGTCGAATTGGGGGTTTTCAGAGGCCAAAAATTCAAAATTTTCTAGCGCCTCGCTAGTCGTTTGGCGTCACCCCCTAAAATAGTTTTGGTATCACAATTTACCCCAAAAAAGATAAAAATTTTCCTTTTTGCTTCGCTCAGCAGTCAAGTTCCATACTATGCATAAGCATATTTCTTGCCATTTTCTTGCTTAAAGGTGTGGTGCGGAGTCAAAGTTTTTGTCTTCGATTTTGATAATTTTTTGTGAAAACTTTACCCCTGCCCCAATAGCCCACAAAAAATTTTTCAACAAAATATCTGCAGTGAGTCGGGAGTTATGACCCCCCAAAAATGGAATCTTTTGACAATTCTGTACATGACAAATTGCTCAATGGGCATTACAATTTACATTATAAATTATGCACTCAAAGAAAGCGGCTACCTTCTACTCTAATTTGATACCTTGATCGTTATAATTGGTGCAGTATTTGTTGGAATATTGCGTTTCCCGTACAAAAAACACTAAATTTTTTCGCTAAAAACACAAAGGAAAGGAAAGAAAGGTTGGGCAAACTTCATCAAATTCACTGCCGTCGTTTGGTGTTTTTAACAAAAAAATCGCGGGTTTTTTGTACATGAAACGCAATATTTTGACAAATACTGCACCAATTATAACGATCAAGGTATCAAATTAGAGTAGAAAGCATACATGGGCAAGTTGGTCCGGAGTGGTGGGGGTTAAACCCCAAATTAGGGGGGGGTTAAAATCCGAGAAACGCAAAATACCCATATCGTTTTTTTTTCTGGAGTGCATTTTACCCATATCGTTTCGTTTTTCGATTTTGAAGGGAAAATAGGTAAAAAACGCTAATTTTAGGTCAAAAAGCCCTTTTTATTGCATTTTTGAGCTTTTTATTGCTTAAAACATTCATTTTGACCTCAAAACTTAAGTTTGGAGGCAGTTAGAAGTCATTTTAAAGACATTTTTTTTCTTCATTTTTCCAAAATTGGGGGGGGGGTTTAACCTTTTCTCCCCCCCACTTCCTAGTGGAGGGGGGGTTAAACCCCCTTCTCCCCCCCCCGTCCTTGTTGGTGTTTTTTTTGGGTTTTTCTTGTTTTTTTTTGGGGGCTTTCTGGCTTTCCTTTTTTTGCTTTTTGAGCTTTTTATTGCTTTTTTAGACCTAGAATTTGGGTTGGAGGGGGTTGAAGTTATTGTAAAGACATTTTTTCTCCTCTTCATTCTTCAAAATCTGGGAAAGGGTTAAATCTCTCTCCCCCCACCACTTTTGAGTGGGGGGGGGTTAAACCCCCCTTCTCAGAATTTGGGAGGAGGTTAACCCCCCAATCCCCCCCCGTGCCCATGTATGGTAGAAAGTAGCCGCTTTTTTTGAGTGCATAATTTGTAACGTAAATCTTGATACCCATTGAGCAATTTGTCATGTAGAGAATTGTTAAAAAATTCCATTTTTGAGGGGTCATAACTCCTGAACCACTGGAGATATTTTGATAAAAAAATTTTTGTGGGCTATTGGGGGCAGGGGTAAGATTTTAACAACAAAATATCAAAATCGAAGACAAAAAGTTTGACTCTGCTTTGCACCTTTAATTTGATTGAAAAAAGTACAATAATTTAATAAACAATAAGTACTACACACATAGGTGTCCGACCCCTGACGGCTAGGGGGGGGTTTGACCCCGGGGTCAGCCCATTTTTTACCATTTTGTAGGCCCAGGAGGGGGGGTCAGTCTGGACCAAATTTTCAAAAAATTTTGACCCCGGGGTAGCCTGGACTGAAGGGTCCTTAGGGGCAGTGGCGTGCCCAGGATTTCATTTCGGGGGGGGGGGCGGTCTGGGGGGGTACATACTAACCCTGAGGGGGGGTCTTGGGGGCGGCAGCCCCCGGAGTGAGAGATTATGGGGGCGAGGCCCGGCGGGGTCAAGGGGCAGAGCCCCTTGTCAGGGTGCCGGGGGGCAGAATGCCCCCCGGGGGGAAATTTTTTAATTTAAGGCGCTAAAATACACTAGAAATTTTAATTCCAGATGATAATTAAAACAAAATTTAAGGTTTTTTTATTCCTATCCATTTAAAACATGTGTTTAAAACGTTAATAAAAGGTTAATAGTGTTTATAGTAGTTTTATTTAACATG
>JASAMX010029534.1:0-12924 GCA_030248175.1 Microlaimidae sp. YZB2_3 | reverse complement strand
TATGTTCTAGCTCGTCCTGTTGTTATGGTATGGATGGGTTATTATTTGTTTGGTGTTATTGTTAATACCTTTTACATCTAAACCTAAAATAGCTATGGAAGTAAAAAAACTTGATGGTTTGACAGTAAAAGAAGTTAATGATATTAAATAAATCAAAAAAATGGATAGCTATTAATATTCAAACCCTCCTTTAATAATCCTATTTAGACACATAAACGAACCATCACATTTTAACAGCATTTAGCACAATATATTAAATGATAATGATAATAATAATGATTATTCCTCACGTTTTATTTGATCAATGGTTCAGACCAATGGATTATTGATTGAACTTGATATCAATAACAAAATGATTGATATTAATTATATAATTGACAATATATTGTAATGATGGTGATATCCAATTAAACAATTAGTTAAATGATATGACTTGAATTGAAATGAATGCAGTGACCAGTGGGAATGGAATCATTGAACTAGTTGACAATATCATTGATAGTAACATAGAATCTATTCAACCAATTAGTAGGGCAATGATATGACTTAAATTAAATGGACAATTAATCGAATTAATTAATAATCACGATTTTGTGATTTGACAAATTATGCGGTCGATCATGACGTATTTGCAAATTTTATTTAAAACAATTATAACTAGTCCCAATAAAATTTATATGACTTGAAATTCGGAACATAGATACAACTGACAACGGAGAATCGATTGATAATCACGATTTTGTGATCTGACAAATTGTGCGGTTGATCAGGAAGTATATGCAAATTTTATTTAAAACAATTATAACTCGGCCGAATTAAATTTATATGACCTGAAAGTCGGAACATAGATACAACTGACAACGGAGAATCGATTAATAATCACGATTTTGTGATCTGACAAATTGTGCGGTCAATCATTATGTATATGCAGTTTTTATTTAAGACAATTATAACTTGGCCGAATAAAGTCTATATGACATGAAATTCGGAACATAGATAGAACTTGTAATGGAGAATCGATTGGTAGCGATGTTTTTTTTTGATTTGGCATTTTTGCGGTCAGGGTAAGTGGGATTTACCGTTGGCAAGCTTATACCGTGAAGCACAGCCAAAAACACGGGTTTTGGCTGTGCTTCACAGTTTTGCCCGCTTTTTGGCGAGCATTTATATCAATTCGACCACGAAAATATTCTCTTGATAATCCGCAATTTTGTGAGTATGGCCAAATTCTTCAGTCGATGACATAACGTATATGCAAATTTTAAAGCTAAGTCCTAAAGGCCGCCGGTTACAAGACGGAGTTCAGAACTTTAGTTTCTAAAGTCTTAAAAATACCAAATTTTATTTCGACAAATTGCTGAAGTAATGTTTTTACTCATTTGTCTGTTAGTTTTTCTGGGATAGGCTGTAAAGCAACACATAAGTCCTCTCCGCAGCAAGATATATATAAGGTTGCACGCATGGTAATTATTTACTAGATAAGGAATAATAATTTACGATTGAAAGTCAAATCCACAATAACTTAAATGGCAGTATCATAAATAACTTAAATGGCCATAAAAATTATTATTTTTCTTTCAATATAGTTAACTAACATATTAAAGTGACAAATTGAGAAAAAAAAATTAAATCTAGAAATCCTAATTTCAAGTTGAAGTTTTTGGATGCCTAAAATTATTTAAAAAAAACATTCCATGTATTTAAAAATTAATGTTAAAAAATGCCAAGGTTGGTTGTACAAATAATATATGTTTTCACACGAATTTTAACTGGAAAAATAGATCCCAACAACATCGTCGAACTTAAAGTTCACAACGTCCTTAAACCGGATCAGTCTACAACTCATGGTAATATGTTTGGAAAATTATTAATTATAAAGAAGATTGTTTTTTAAATATTGCTGCAATTGTGAAATTTCTTCATTGTTTAAAGGTGCTGTACGGAATTAGCTTTTTGTCTTCAATTTTAATGATGTTTTGTAAAAACCTTACCTTTGCCCCGAAAAGCCCGCGAAAATTTTTTCATCACAATATCTCCACTGATTCATGAGATATGACCACCCGAAATTGGTGTTTTTTTAATAATTCTGTATTTGAATTATTGCTCAATGGATATAGAAATTTAAGTTACAAAATTTGCACTCAAAGAAAGCGACTGTTTTATACTTTAGTTTGATACCTTGATTGTTAAGATTAGTGCAGTATTTGTCGGAGCATTGCGTTTCTCGTGCAAAAAACCCTCAATTTTTTCGCAAAAAAAAACAAAGCGAGGAAAGTGATTTGTTGGGCAATCTTTGCTTTTTTATAAGCAAGTTTTACAGCATCTGAGCGGGCAGCGCGCTTGGTCGGGTTACTAAAGATGAATTCTATCAGGGTGAAATTGTAAGGGTGGTCGAGTAACCACTCGTTCTCGGAGAAAATATAACGCGCAGGGGAACACGTGATGCAATTAAATAATTATTGGTTAAATTACTACTGAGACTTATTTTTTTTAATTTACTTTGTTTGCGCGTTATTGTTTATTTCTTCTTGGCGGAGAACGGTCCGCCCTTAATCTCAGCCTGAAGGACATTGTCTTTAGTGAGTTTTTTTACTCCGTGTTTTTAGGGAAAAAACCGAAGGTTTTTTGTGCGGGAAACACAATACCTGGAAAATACTGCACCAATCTTAACAATCAAGATATCAAATTAAAGTAGCAAATAGCCGCTTTCTTTAAGTGCATATTTTGTAACTTAAATTTTTATACCCGTTCAGCAATTTTTCAGGTACAGAATTGTCGAAAAAACACAATTTTTGAGATCATATCTCTTAACCAATGGAAATATTCGGCCTATTAGAAACGGGAGTAAGGTTTTTATTTTTACAAAAAATATCAAAACCAAAAAGTTTGACTGTGCCACGCACCTTTAAACAATGAAGAATTAATTACAATTGCAGCAATATTTAAAAAACAATCTTCTTTATAATTAATAATTTTCCAAAATATATTACTAATTACCGTAGACTGATCTGGTTTAAGGACGTTGTGAACTTTAAGTTCGACGATGTTGTTGGGATCTATTTTTCCATAGTTAAAATTCGTGTGAAAACATATATTATTTGTACAACCAACCTTGGCATTTTTTAACATTAATTTTTAAATACATGAATGTTTTTTTTAAATAATTTTAGGGATCCAAAGTTTTTACTCTAAAATTAGGATTTTTAGATTTAATTTTTTTTCTCAATTTGTCGACTTCAAACAGGCTCGAGTGAGTTATAATATTTAAGTAAAATAAATAATTTTTATGGCCATTTAAGTTATTTATGATACTGCTATTTAAGTTATTGTGGATTTGACTTTCAATCGTAAATTATATTTCCTTAGCTAGTAAATAATTACCATGAGTGCAACCTTATATATACTTTGCTGCGGAGAGGACTTATGTGTTGCTTTACAGCCTAGCCAAGAAAAACTAACAGACAAATGAGTAAAAACATTACTTCAGCAATTTGTCGTAAAGTTTGGTATTTTTAGGAGTTTAACTAGTTCAAGTCTTGTCTTGTAACCGGCGGCCTTTAAGATTAGCTTTAAAATTTGCATATACGTTATGATTGACCGCAGAACTTGTCAGATCACAAAATCCTAATTATCAAGAGATTCTCCGTTGTCAGTTGTATATATGTTCGTTAAAAAGCTGGAAAACTGTGAAGCACAGCCAAAACCCGTGTTTTTGGCTGTGCTTCACGGTATAAGCTTGCCAACTGTAAATCCCACTTACCCTGACCGCGAAAATGCCAAATAAAAAAAACATCGCTACCAATCGATTCTCCATTACAAGTTTTATCTATGTTCTGAATTTCAGGTCATATTGACTTTATTCGGCCAAGTTATAATTGTCCTAAATAAAAACTGCATATACATCATGATCGACCGCACAATTTGTCAGATCACAAAATCGTGATTATCAATCGATTCTCCGTTGTCAGTTGTATCTATGTTCCGAATTTCAAGTCATATAAATTTTATTCGGCCGAGTTATAATTGTTTTAAATAAAATTTGCATATACGTCATGATCGACCGCACAATTTGTCAGATCACAAAATCGTGATTATCAATCGATTCTTCGTTGTCAGTTGTATTTATATTCCAAATTTTAAGTCATATAGATTTTCTTCAGCTGAGTTATAATTGTTTTCAATAAAATTTGCATATACGTCATGATCGATCGCACAATTTGTAATTGTGATTTTCACAAAATCGTGATTATCAATCAATTCTCAATTGTGAATTGTGTTCATGTTCCGAATTTTAAGTCATATAAATTTTATTCGGCCGAGTTATAATTGTTTTAAATAAAATTTGCATGTACGTCATGATCGACCACAAAATTTGTCAGATCACAAAATCGTGATTATCAATCGATTCTCCATTGTCAGTTGTATCTATATTCCGAATTTCAAGTCATATAAATTTTATTCGGCCGAGTTATAATTGTTTTAAATAAAATTTGCATGCACGTCATGATCGACCGCACAATTTGTCAAATCACAAAATCGTGAATATCAATCGATTTTCCATTGTTATTTGTATATATGTTATAATTTTCAACTTATATAGAGTTCATTTGGTCGAGTTATTTAAAATCAAAGAAAACGTGAGGAAGTAACTCACTTACTCACTTACCTACTTACGGATTTGAAAATAATATCCGGCGGCCCAACGGCCGCCGGAATGAAAGTGTGGATGGTTCTGTTTCGCATGTGTTAGAAAATAGCAACCACCAAAAGGAGGGTTTCTCAATATTATAAACAAGTGATATATTTATTTTTCGATCCAATTGAAATACTATCAAGTTTTTTTACTGGTCTAAAGCTGTCCCAAGTTTTTTTTGACTTTCATAGCTATTTTAAAGTTTACAGCTAAAGGTATTAAATACAGAACATGATAAAATATAAACAAGAACTGATTTTATATCAACGAATATTATGGGAACATGTTAAAAAATGCCATTTAAAAAACCTTAAATGCAAAAGATTGGGTAGAATTATTTTTAATTTCGTGAGTACTGAAGTATACGTAACACATATTTTAGAATATTTCAAAATTTCTCAGCCAGAATTATGTTTAAGTTTTATGGTTTTATTTTTTAATATTATTTTTTATGTTGCAATTTTTTAAGTTGCACGCTGCTGATGTACTTGCAATTTTAATTAGTGTAAGGCAAAAATTAAAATTTAAAGGATTTAAAATGGTTAAATTTTTTTAGCGATTTAACATTATGTGATATTAGTTATCATTATGTGATAAAAGTTATACAGTAGTGTGCATAGTACTAATGTCTGTACAAAAACTCTGTGCATTAGTGACAAAATTAGTACTTTACCTTGTTATATTTTACTCACAAAATGGAGGATTTTTACAGTGCATATCTCCAAATTTAGCTAAAATTTTTGGCTGAAATGATTAAAAATTTGTTTATCAACGGCGCGTGTGTAGTTTGCCAACAACCAATACTTCCTTCAGGATTGGTCTTGACCCTCCGGCACGCTTTTCGTCTTGCTCACCTCCTTTTCTTAATTTCAAAGGAGATCAGTCACTGCTGCGGAGTTCGCCCAGAGGTCTTCTGGTCCCAAATTTGTGTTAATGTGCGTGCATGTGAAAAGATGTTGTTTTGTATGTGTTTTGCATAGCGGGCAGTTTGGTAATGTGTACTTATTTCGTTGGATTAATTTTGTGTAGGTAAGAGTGGAGAAAAGGAGATTTTCTCGCCTTAAATTGGGCGAGGGTTCTCCTGACCCCGCAAGAAAGATTTTCTTTTTCGTTGTTTATTGCTTGTTTTTGCAATTTATTGGTTACAATTCAAAGACATTTTGTGTTTTTGGACAGCAAAAACAAATATGAAATATTTGTACAGTTTTGGAGACTTTGGACTGTTTTTTAGACAGTATTTAAAGAAGTGTTCATATTTTGTTCAAAAAAACAGCTCTTCAAAATATCCAAGAGACTTTTGGATTGTCTAAAGTACAACTTTGGCTTGTCGAAACGTTCTTTGGACTTGACCTTTGATCAACATGTTAAAAAATTTTCTTTTGGATTTTGTCCTTTAGACAATAATTTGAAGAAATTATGAACTAGTCTTCAACCTGTTTTCATAGTTATTCTTTTTGTAAATTTCCTTAATGTTATTTTTGTTATTCTTTTTGTAAATTTGGAAAAAAGGGTTTAAGATAACCCTTGCGTACTCATTTATCGATCTAACTAAGAAGTGTACGCTTGCAAAAAATTTTTAACCAAACACAAATTAAACGTTCTAAATATAAAAGCTGTTGTTTTAAAAGTTTTTTAGTAATGATATAAACGAAACCATCAATTCTAAAAATAGAAAAACAAATAATTTCAAAAAATAATAAATTTAAAAGTAGTAATTAAAATATGAGTTACGGAAAACCTAAAACTATGTCTTCCTGTAAAAAGGGCCACTTGCGGTTCCACTGTTAGTTTTGGACTGTCTCCTAATTCAGGTGCTTTCTTGGATTGAAGCTTTACAGAGATGTGTTTAGATTTAGACTAAAACGTTTTGAAAATATACATTTATTTAACTATAAAAATTTAATTTTTAATTTAAAAGGTTTTTTAAATTAGTGATTAAATAATTCCAATTAGGAATTTATTTTCTCATGCAACTCAATAACTCAATACAAGTGTGGTTTTTTATTGCTTATTAATTGTTTAATCTCATTTGGATTTAACATTTTATTTCACTTAGTTAACCCTTTATAATTGTTATAGTAGCTCAGACGCGGAGTGTCGATAGAGTCTTGCAGCTCAGTGTTTAAAGCTGGACAGAAAAATAATTGTACGTGAAGTTTAACATTAAACTGCACTGGCGCGTTTCCCTCTCAGTAATTCAGATACGCTTTATAATCATAACCCGGTAAACACGGCTCTTGAACCTGCCCCCGGAAGACTGGAGGCAGGTAGGGAGGCAGGCAGGCAGGCAGGAGGCAGGTAAAACTGCCTCGGAGGCAGCATGGAGGCAGGGTGGAGGCAGGTAGAAGGCGGTGTGGAAGCAGGTAAAGCTGCCTTGGAGGTAGGTAGGAGGCAGCTGACCCTGCCTCCCATGTTGAAGCATATACAGGTTAGGAGGCAGGTAGGAGGCAGCTAAAGGCTCGTTCACACTTACGCACAATGCACAATTCACGATTCATAATGCACATTGCACGATGCACAATGCATTGTAGTACCTGTTCACACCCACGCACATTGTACAATGCATTAAATTAAATTTTCAGCCAAAACTATCGTTTATAACCGGGTAAAATGCTTATTTCGCTCATTAAAAAACAAAACCTAACAAGAATAGCGTTGTTGCACAACCAAGGTGACAAAAAAACTCAAATTAAACGTTGTCAGGCTTTGAAAATCCTGAATATTAGACAGAAAAGCTAAAAAAAGTTAAAATATAGAGTCAAAACCTCCTTTTCCCTTTATTTTGCATAAAATTATGTTTTATAGTTTAAAAAAACACGCTTTAAATTCTATGTAAAATGAAATATAAAGTCGTTTGTTCAAAAATATTTTTGTTTGATAAATTTTTTTAAGCAGAAGAGTTCTATATACCTGCGGAAAAAATACGCAGCAATTTTCGAAGCGCACAGAACTTGGAACGTCGTTCCAAGTCCGATAATGCATTGTGCATTGTGCATCGTGCATTGTGGGTAAGTGTGAAAACCTATTTTCGGAGTTTTAATGCATTGTGCATTGTCCATCGTGCATTGTGCATAAGTGTGAATGGGTCTTAAAACTACATTGGAGGCAGGTAGGAGGCAAGGTGGAGGCAGGTATGAGGCAAAGTGAAAGCAGGTAGGAGGCAGGGTGGAGGCAGGTATGAGGCAGAGTGGAAGCAGGTGGGAGGCAGGTATGAGGCAAAAAATGTCCGATGTAGGCAGGTAGGAGGCAGGTAAAAACTGTTTTTCCCAATTTAAGGCATCTCGTCCTTACTGGGTTAAAATTGAAAGTGATTAAGATTTAAATTTATCCTTTTTTATTGCAAATAAAATATTCTAAATAAATTAATTTTGTAAATGCTGACAGGTTGCTTTGAAACAATTAATAAGCATAAAGTATATCATAAAAAACACTCAAATTTTTTAAAGTAATTATTACTTATTTTTTTAAATTCTAATTTAAATAGTGAAAAAGACCATTAAATCGTCACAAATCCGAGATTAGCGGGAAAAACCTGCAAATTTTTAATCCACCTCGGAAAGTGGTTTAAAAATTTGCATGAATTAACAATTTAATCTCAAGTTAGAGATGATTTAATCTGAGATTACTCCTAATCTCAGATTAAATCCGTTAAACTAGATAATCTAATCGATAGTGTTAGTATGTTTAATGTGTGTCGACGATCGCTAATCTCAAATTAACTTTAAGTCAGATTAAACCTTCACTCAGCATACGACCCCTGCACATTATTGCTTAAAGGTGCGGTGCGGAGTCAAAATTTTTGCCTTCAATTTTGATATTTGTTTGTGAAAACCTTGTCCCTGCCTCTAATAGCCCAGAAAAAATTTTCAACAAAATATCTCCAGTGGATCAGGAGTTATGATGACCCCCGAAAAATGACGTTTTTCGACAATTCTGTATGTGACAGATTACTCAATGGGTATAACGATTTACGTTACAAATTATGCACTTAAAGAAAGCGGCTACTTTCTACTCTGATTTGATACCTTGATCGTTAAGATTGGTGTGGAAATATTGCGTTTCCCGTACAAAAAACCGCGATTTTTTCGTTAAAAACACCAAACGACGGCAGTGATTTTGTAAAGTTCGCTCAACCTTTTTTCTTTCACTTCGTGTTTTTAACGAAAAAATCCAGGATTTTTTGTACGAGAAACGCAATAAAGTTATAAAAATTTAAGACAAACAGTTTGACTCCGCATCGCACCTTTAATTAACATGAAATGACTTTTATTTGCAAAATCATTTTACATTTATTTAAAAAATTTTTACATAATAACTTTTAAATCATTATTTAGAAAAAGTACTCTTTAGTATTATGTTGGAAAATTTTTACTAAACTCGAATGCCACCAGAAGCGACATTACTGAAACACTGAATGTTGTTGAATTAATACCAGCAGTTCATTTCAAATCCTTTTGCAAATACTTGAAATGGTGAAAAAAAATATACTAATTTATATCTGAAAACGTCATTTATTGTGCAGAAAGATATTAAAAGAGCATGAAAAAATATTTTCTGTCATAATATATGTTTTTTATCTCTGGTTTTATATTAAAATATTCATAAATAAATAAATATTTGATATTTTGTATAAGATTTTGGCCCATTTTACGAAGATTACCAAATGAACTGCAACTCAGTCCGCTACATTTAAACTAAAACGAAATTCAAAACATTCAATGTTTATTCTGGCTGTATTTTTTACCGACTTCAGGCCGCGTAATGAAATTAATTTAAAATACAATCGACATTTCCGTTATTGTTTTTAGTATTATTTTTTTATAATTATTCTGCGCGGCGGCTGTCGTGACTGCTCTGTCGCTTCTACAGTGCCGTTGACTTTAAAAAAATTATTGTATAATCTAAAAACTAAAAATAATCACATATATTATAACCCTTTTTAATTTTAGCCATTTGTAATGTTTTTTACAGCCTCATTAGGTCGGCTACTGGTGCCTAAACCCATTTGACCGCCCAAAACGCTATATCAACACTTTTACTGGAATAGAATTTTGGTTCCAAGCCCCACCTTTCATGAAAGATTTATAAGGAGATTGGGAGTTTTGTACACCCTGTTAATGACCTATCTCATATCAAGCTCCTACTACTACGTTTGGTGGGTATCTAAGCTCCTACTACTACGTTTGGTGGGTGATCTTGTAATGTTTTTCTAATGAACAAAAAATTACTAAAAACTTTTAGTTCTTATCAGTGTTGACATACGTTTTGGGCGGTCAAATGGGTTTAAGCACCCATATATATATACATAATATATATATATATATATATATATATATATATATATATATATATATATATATATATATATATATATATATATATATATATATATGGGTGCTTAAACCCATTTGACCGCCCAAAACGTATGTCAACACTGCGATAAACTAAAAGTTTTTAGTAATTTTTGTTCATTTGAAAAAACATTACCGAGTCGCCACCGAACAGTAGTAGGGACTTAGATACCCACCAAACGTGGTAGTAGGAGCTTGATATGAGATAGGTCATTAACAGGGTGTACAAAACTCCCAATCTCCTTATAAGAATCTTTCATGAAAGTGGTTTTTTGGAACCGAAATTCTATTCAGTAAAAGTGTTGATATAGCGTTTGGGCGGTCCGATTTTAGTTAGCCGACCTAATGACTCTGAAAAACATTTCAAATGGCTAAAATTGAAAAGGGTTATAATATATGTGATTATTTTTAGTTTTTCAGATAATTTTTTTTTTAAAGTCAACGGCACATACGGAGCAGAGCCGCGACAGCCGCCGGAGAAATGTGTAAAAAAATAATCTGAGCAAATAACGATTGTAGTTTAATTAATTTGGTACGCGGCCTGACGGTAAAAAATACAGCCAGAATAAACATTGAATGTGAAATTTCGTTTTAGCTTAAATGTAGCGAATTGAGTTGCAGTTCATTTGGTAATCTTCGTAAAATGGGCCAAAATCTTATACAAAATATCAAATATTTATTTATTTATGAATATTTTAATATAAAACCGGAGATAAAAAACAGTTTATGACAGGAAATATTTTTCATGCTCTTTAATATCTTCTCACAATAAATGACGTTTTGCAGATATAAATTAGTATATTTTCGCCATTTCAAGTATTTGCAAAAGGATGAAACTGTGCAGCTATTAATTCAACAACATTCGGTTACAGTAATGTGCCGCTTCTGAGTAGCGGTACAAAGTTTAGTAAAAATTTCCCAACATAATACTAAAGAGTACTTTTCTAAATAATGATTTAAAAGTTATTATGTAAAAATTTTTTAAATAATGTAAAATGATTTCAATAAAAATTCGTTTAATATTAATTAAAGGTGCGAATCAGTCAATTGTTTGTCTTAATTTTTTTCTATAACTTTATTGCGTTTCTCGTACAAAAAATCCTCAAATTTTCGTTAAAAACCAAAGTGAAAAAAGGTTGAAGTTTACAAAATCACTGCCGGTCATTTGGTGTTTTTAACGAAAAAATCGCGGTTTTTTGTACGGGAAACGCGATATTTCCACACACAATCTTAACGATCAAGGTCTCAAAATCGGAGTAGAAAGTAGCGGCTTTTTTAAGTGCATAACGTAAATCAAGGTTATACCCCATTAATTAATCTGTCAGCCGCTACAGTATACAAAGAAGAACGTAATTTTTGGGGGGGGGTCATCGTCCTGATCCCCCCACTGGAAATTATTTTGTTGAAAATTTTTCTGGGCTCAAAAAGGCAGGGACAAGGTTGGGCGGCGAACAAATCTCAAAATTGAAGGCAAAAATTTTGACTCCGCACACCACCTTTAAGCAATAATGTGCAGGGGTCGTATGCTGAGTGAAGGTTAGTTTAAACTAAATTTAGATTAAGATTAGCGAATTGAGGTCAAAGCCGCGTAAAAGTTGGTCTCATCGATTAAATTGCTGTGGGGTTAAGCATTTAATATACAAGATTAAGAATTAATCTCAGATTAAATCATCTCTAACTTGAGATTAAATTGTTAATTCAGTGCCAAATTTTAAACCACTTTCGAGGTGGATTAAAAAATTAGGTTTTTCCCGCTAACTCTGTCCCGGATTATAACGATTAATGGTCTTTTACTAAATTAGAATTTGAGAAAATAAGTAATTTATTTCAGAAAATTTGAGTGATATACTTATGCTTTATTAACTGTTTCGACAACCTTGCCGCATTTACAAAAATTAATTTATTTAGAATATTTTATTTGCAATAAAAAAAGGATAAATTTAAATCTAAGAATCACTTTCAAATTTAACCCAGTAAGGACGATGCCTTAAATTGGGAAAAACAGTTTTTACCTGCCTATACTGCCCTCCGTGGGACATTTCCTCGCATCCTGCTCTGTTCATTCTGCCCAAAAACCCCACCCCTACCCCCCTCCTCCTGCTTCCACTTTGCCCTCATCCTCCTCCACCCCTGCCTCCACCCCTGCCTCCTCGATGTAGTTTTAAGATTACGGTACACTTGTCCACAATAGCAATGGAGAATACACAAATCGTAAAACTCAAAAATAGTTTTCACACTTACCCCATAATGCACGATCCACAATCGCGAATCGTATATTTTGAACGACGTTCCACTCTGCGTCCCGGCAAATTGTGCGTCCTTCCGCTACGTGGGGTGAGAACTTTCTTTAAAATTTATCAAACAAAAATATTCTTGAACAAACGACTTATCATTTTACATAATTTTCAACATGTTTTAAACTCTAAACATAATTTTATGCAAAATAAAAGAAAAAAAGTTGACTCTATATTTAACTTTTTTTAGCTTTCCTGTCTAATATTAGGGATTTTAAAGCCTGACAACGTTTAATTTGAGTTTTTTTGTCACTTAGTTGTGCAACAACTTTTTAATGAGCGAAATAACATTTTTACCGGGTTTGTCAACGAGATAGTTTTGGCTCAAAAGTTAATTTAATGCATTGTACAATGTGCGCGTGATCAACCTACGATGCATTGTGCATCATTACAATGTGCAAATCGTGAATTGTGCATTGTGCGTAAGTGTGAACGGGCTTTTAGCTGCCTCCCTACCCTGCCTCCTAACCTGTATATGCTTCCGACATGTAAGGCAGGGTAGCTGCTTTCTCCTCCACCCCGCCCCTCACCCTGCCTCATCCTGCCTCCGAGGCAGTTTTACCTCCTCCTGCCCTGCCCCGGCCGA
>JASAMX010029531.1:0-51535 GCA_030248175.1 Microlaimidae sp. YZB2_3 | reverse complement strand
ATGTCGTTGTACTTCGTTCAGTTACTGCTAGTAAAACATGTTTTTTAGTTAAAAATTACATTAACAGACATTGCCAGAGCCTGGATTTCACAAAAAAAGGATTTAGAAACCGTTAAGACCCCCTAGATACACCCACACTGTACACAAAAGCAGAGTGAGCAGAATCTCCATGTTTTGGGACTTATATTGAAAAAAATCACAGATTGCTATATATATAGGCGGCTGAAAAATTTAGATTTAAATACAAATCAAACAAATATGATTGATTGTTTTGCTTGATGTGTAGCATATAGTTATTGTTTATTAAAATTATTGTACTTTTTTCAATAACATTTTAGGCAAGATCAATAGCAAGAAATATGCACATATTATGGCAGTTGACCGCTAAGCGAAGCGAAGCGGAATTTTTTGTTTTTTGGGATTGTGGTACCAAAACTATTTAATAGTTTGGCGCTGAGCGATTAGCGAGGCGCTAACAATTTTGATTTTTTAGCCTCCGATTACCCCCCAAATTTTACCATCTGGCGGCCATTTCGGGGGGGGGGCCATAGATGAACACGGTCAAAAAGCTAGGGGGGTGTTTACCCCGGGTAAATGAAATTTCAAAATCTAGGGGGGACCTAGGAGGGGTCGAACCCCCCCTAGCTTTCTAGGGGGGGGGGGTCGACCCGGGGTGGAAGATTTTGAAACCTAGAGGGGGTCAGGTGGGGTCCGGTGTCCAAAACAAAACAGTTTTAAACCCTAATAACTTTATTAATTGTTTTTTTTAATGATAATACTTTTTATATAATAAAAAGCTAAATTATGGTATAAAAACAGTATAAAAACATAAATTTGTATTAAAAATTAACATTTTTGGAAGGAAATTTAGTATAAAAAAAGTACTTAAATATTTTTCGAGAGGGGAGGAGGTCAGATTTCAAAATCTAGAGGGGAGTCAGAGGTAAAAAAATTTGAAAATTTGGGGGGAGAGGGGGCCCCCTGGATTTTTTTCTCGGGGGGCCCAAAATTTCGAGGCTAGGGGAGGGGTGGACCCCACCGTACTCCCCTGTGTATCTATGGGGTCATTCCTGCCCCCTCTTATGGTTACGTCCCTGATTAAAAATTTTTAACTTAGATTGAATAAAATGAGCAAAGCATTGAAAAAGCCTTAGAATCACACAAAAACATTTCTACGTCTGTTTCTGTTGGATATATTTTTTAAAGATTTAAAGGGATTAAGTAAAAATGATGCACTGAAAAATATTACTTATATATAATTCTTCTACCTGTTTAAGTGAATACTTTTTGGCGGTTTCGTCCAGATAACATCGCACATATAATCACTCCGATGAAGTTGCAATGTTTTCTTTTGAGTTATACCTTCCCGATACACGTGTTCATATATTTCTAGCAGTTTTTTCGTGAAATCGTCAGTTTTTACCACGGTTTCAAGGGCTTTTTGAATAAAATTGAAATCTTTTGATGCTTTGAAATAAAGTAGACTCATATCCTAAAATCGTTGAAAAAAGATTTTCGCATTCCCCTGCATTAAATAATCTATTTTCGAATTAAAACTTCTATTTTAGAATTTTTTTAAAAAAGCTAATTGGAAATTATAATATTGTCGCAATTCGTTTTGTATTGTAATATTGCACTGAAGTTTGTTTTCTTTGAAATGAATACAAATATACCATCATACCCTACACATTTATTATAGGATATTAAGCATAGATAGATAAAGTACTTCGCTAAGCAGGTGTTTGCTTGAGTTTAGTTTAGTGTTCTAACGCAGGCATAGATGAACACGGTCAAAAAGCCAGAGGGGGTGTGTTTACCCCGGGTAAGGTAAATGACTTTTCATAATCTAGGAGGGGGGTCATAGGGGGGGTCGAACCCCCCCTAGCTTTTTAGGGGGGGTCGACCCGGGGTGCGAAATTTTGAAATCTAGAGGGGGGTCAGGTGGGGTCCGGTGTCCAAAGCAAAACAGTTTTAAACCATAATAACTTTAATAATAGTTCTTTTTATAGGATAATACTACAATTTATTGAATAAAAAGCGATATTTAGGTATAAAAAGGGTGTAAAAACATGAATTTGTGTTAAAAATTGACGTTTTTGCAAGAAAATTTAGTATAAAAAAGTACTTAAAATTTTCTCGAGAGGGGACGGGGGGGGGGGGTCAGATTTCAAAATCTAGAGGGGGGTCAGGGGTGAAAAATTCGAGAATTTGGGGCCCCCTGGATTTTTTTCTAGGGGGGGCCAAAATTTCGAGGCTAGGGGGGGTGGACCCCACCCTACCCCCCCCCCCCCTTGTCCATCTATCAACGCAGGGCGTCCTGAAAAAATCTACGATGTAGCGGCCCAGGATGGAAAAGTGTCTGAGAAGTCTGTCGCAGTTCTGGAGCTCCTAATGAAGATCATGGATCTAAGGGTTAAATGGAACAATATACTAGCAGCCAAAGGAACAGCGAAAAAGGACTTATTTGTAACAAAAACCTCTGCCACAAGAGCAAACAACAGCAGCAGGATGGAAAGAAATAAATTTTAACCCTTTAATCATATCAATTTTTATATTATTTTTATAATGAAACGGTGGGGACATCATAGGTCACCGAAGGGGGGGGGGGTGTAGGGGGGGGGTCACCCCCCCCCCCTCGGCCTCTGAGACCCATCCCCCCCCCCCTAAGGCCCATTTTCGACCCCCTCCCCCCCCCCATCGACCCCTTGCAACCCCTGACCCCCCCCTAAGGCCCATTTCCGACCACCTAACCCTAGACAATCCCAAAAAATGCTTAAAAAATGGTCAAATTTCGTCAAAAAATTGTCAATTTTGGTCAAAAAAATGGTATGATAACTGGTAAAAAAAAAAAACACAGCGTGGGGGGGCCCCCCCCCGGAGGTCAAAAACCTCCACACCCCGGGGTGTGGACCCCCCCCTGAGCCGTCGAAGGTCGGTGACCTATGGGGGACATAGTCACTAATATAGCGGGAGAGGGAGGAGGGGGGGACGGGACAGCCACTAATATAGCAGGGGATGGGCACCTTACTTTAAATAATACAATATATAAAGTAGGGCAGCCTACGGCATATTGCAGGATTATGTGCGGAAAACTTTTTTTGGGTTTCTCCCAAATCGTGATGTTTCTTGATTATATTAATGGGTACCACATAGTTTTTGGCAGTTAAGGAATTATTTTGTATAATTCCCCTCTTCATAGTACCGATGAAAGCATGGTTTGGTCAGGCTCGCTAGGGGGGTCCACGTCATACATGGGCAAATTGGTCTAGAGTGGGGGGAGGGGGGGGGGGGGTTAAACCCCAAATTAGGGGGGTTATAATCCGAGAAACGCAAAATACTCATATCGTTTTTTTTTGTAGTGCATTCTACCCATATCGTTTTTCGATTTTAAGGTAGAACTTCACAGTTTTGAACACTTGGACTACAAGTCGCATATCATCATAAATATTAATTTTTGGCCCATAAAAGTGGGGTGCTATAAAAAGTTAAGACTCTGTGCTATCCAGTGGTTATAAAAACATCACCGAAAAGTTTGTCCAGTTCGCAACAGATGTCCATGGATTCTACCTCTGAAAACCACAATAAGGCCTTTTAAAAAAAATTGATTTGTTATTTTTGGGCGCAATTTTATAATAAATTAGGGTAGTAAGAGGGCAACTTTCAGAGGTGGTTTGGGTTCAAAATGATCTCAGGATTTTTTTAAATTGCAAAAAAGACTCTTTTTACAAAAATATATAGTAAAAAAAATCCTGAAGTCCTTTTTTAATCGTTTATAATAAAAAAAATGGTAAAAGCCTATATCTAACTATTTCCAAACTTTCATTTAAAAATAACAAATCATTTTTTTTTAATTTTCGTTTAATTTTTTTTAATTGATGCTGAGAAACTACATTTTGAACCATTTCTTTAAAAGTTTCTTTTAATTAAAAATCTCAGCTGATCTAGTAGCCGAGTGGTTAGTACGTTGTTGTTGTTGAATAACCTGAAACTTATCTTCCCTATGCAGATTATACAAAGGCCAGGCGCTAAGACAAGCCAGGAGGGGTGAAAATGTTTTACCCCTATGGTTAAGACTCTTCGTCCAACATTAATAACGATGTTGGCAACCTTTACCGCTAGAGTGTTTACTACATGCAGTGTTCACCCATTCCGAGGTCTTTGTCTAAAGGATTTTTTAAGTCGCGCCTAATATTGATCTTACTATTTAACGTCGTACATGGTCAGTATATGTGTTCCTGCAAGGCCAGTGCTACAAACTCCACATACAATAGAGCTGTATTTCTCCACTGGTTTGCTAGATGGAAAACTGCCATGTGTGGCCGACGTACAACAACAAACACTCTAGCCATGCCACGCTGGACACACTTCTGTCGCGCTCGGATCCTCGAATCCATGGGGTCGAGTGTTCGCTTGACCATATTTTTAACGCCAAAAAAATTTTTTTTTATTTTTATTTTTTTAATTAAAAAAATGTTTTATTATTTAAGATACGCTAAATAGAAAATGAAAAAATAGAATATTTTTGGTAACAAACTTTATTAATGTTTTGTATTTTTGACATGTATTTTATTGATGTTATTTTATGATTGTGGACGATAACATTTTTTACAGAAAAATGAATGTGAAAAATTGAATCAGCAGGTCAAACTACATATAGTAAGATGTAATTCAAAAAGATCTGTCGTCAAAAAAAAACTGTGAAATTCTACCTTAAAGGAAAAATAGGTAAACAACGCTAATATTAGGTAAAAAAGCCCTTTTTATTGCATTTTTGAGCTTTTTATTGCTTAAAACATTTCATTTTGACCTCAAAACTTAAGTTTGGAGGCAGTTAGAAGTCATTTTAAACACGTTTTTTTTCTTTATTTTTCCAAAATTGGGGGGGGGTTAACCTTTTCTCCCCCCACTTCTGAGTGAGGGGATTAAACCCCCCTTCTCAGAATTTGGGGGGTTAACCCCTCCAACCTCCCCCCCGTGCCCATGTATGATCCACGGTC
Organism: Microlaimidae sp. YZB2_3; assembly: GCA_030248175.1. NCBI lineage: Eukaryota > Metazoa > Nematoda > Chromadorea > Desmodorida > Microlaimidae > Microlaimidae sp. YZB2_3. Next base: position 46,538 of record JASAMX010029531.1, on the reverse strand, counting down.
CACCCCCGGGTGGAAGCCCAAATTTTTTTAAGGGGGGGGGGTCCGGACCTAGGTGGAAAGCCTCCCGGATTTTTTTTTGGGGGGGGGGGGGGTATACCCGACCCCGGAAATTTGGGGGGTGTCTTGAAAATTTTTTTGGGGGTATACCTGAAATACCCCATTTTTAGCGTTTTTAGTAATGGGACCTCCCAAATTTTAGGAGGAAAAAGGGGTGTCCGGGGTACCCTCAAATTTGGCGGGGGGAATGTCGGCTATAATCGGGATTTTTGGGGAACGGGGGTATAACCTCCAACCCCCCTCCCTGCCCACCTATGTTCCGGACCTCCCTGGCTTTTTAGGGGCGTCGTCCTCGGGTGCGAGATTTCGATTTCAGGGGGGGGGGGTCAGGCGGGTGCGATTTTTTAGCAAAATTTTTTTTAAAATCAATAATTTAAGTGTTTTTAGGTCTAATACTAAATTTTATATACTAAAACAGCTTATTTAAGCCTAAAAAGTGTATTTAAACACTGTTTTTAACTAAAAAAAACCGTGTTTTTGACAGTAAATAAAAAAAAACTATACTTATAAATTGGTCGGGAGGGGGGATGGGGTCAGGCCGGTCTGCTTTCAAGCTTTGGGGGAAGGGGGGGACTGGATTTTTTTTTTTGGGGGGGGGGGGTCCAAAATTTTGGCTCTAAGGGGAGTGTGGAATCTGTCCCCCTTCGCCAAAAACATCTAAGTTCGACACTCTCGCTACACCATTTTTCTAACCTCTGCTTACATGCACAGACCCTTCTTTTTTTTGAATGGGTTAAAAAAATTGTAAGTTATGGTTTGCTTGTCTATAATTTAATAATTCTTATGAAAGTAAACGTAAAAAAACTAAAATATAAAAATTTACGTAACAATGTAAATCTTTTAAAATTACCTTTTGAACATTTAACGCTTGTTCAAATATTTCCCTTGGAAATGGAGTTGGCAATAACGAAAATGGTGCATGTTCAACTAAATCACTTCTTGTTTTTCTTTCAGGCTGTCGCATTATAAAACCATTGCACTAAAATGTACTATTATACTTCAACATAGGAAAACCTTGGCGATTTTTTATAAGAACTACAGCTTATTATATTATTATATTGCTATCTTTCGAAAGATTTAAGGATCAAAGACTTGCTTGAATTTTATCATATCAGGACGTTGGGGACGGTACAATTCTCATACGCGTCCCAAAATTCGATTTGACCGATTCTAAAGCAGACCTGTGCACGGTCTGGAAATACCCCCCATTTTATTGGAGGATTTGCCCCCCGCCATAAATGAAAAAGTACCCTAAAATTATGACGCCATTTTTGACCTATGATGACGCCATCATCGCGAATTTTTTTGCAGTTTTTAGCCTATTTCAATGTATTTTAAGCCATTTTAGACCTATTTTTACCTTATTTTTTGCTTTTTTCTCCATTTTCCCTTTTTTTTCTTTTCCCCCCTGCTTGCCCCCCCCCCGTTTCAAAAAAGTTGCCCCCCGTGCTCCCCATTTTGGAATCGCCCCCCCCGTTTTACCCCCCCGGGGGGGGGGCAGTGCACAGGTCTGCTAAAGTAAAATACACACATAAAACATTTTTTACACTAAATCAGACACGCAGACTTCGTTTTGGTGGTTATTTTTAAGATTTGGGCTTATCGAAAAGAGTTATGAACCAATTTATACCCAAATAAGGACCTTTTTCAGCATATGCAATTTATTATGTCAATAAAAAAATTTGTAAACACACAAATTAAATAAAAAACTATGTTTTAACAATGCTAGAAGTCTGAAGAATTCAAAAATTTTCAAAAAAAATAAAAAGTTGAAGGTTACATGGACCACCCAAAACATGGACAACAAAATTTGTTTGGCTTTAAACGCTAATTTAAACCAAGTTTTTCACCGATTTATTGCTCTTAAGCCTAAGCAAAACCTAAAAATCAAACAAAATTGTAATAAAATTGATTTTTATTAAAATAAGCTGTTTTTCAAAAATGTGAATTTTTTCACAACTAAAATTTGATGGGTATTTGAATGGTTATTATTAAAAATTGGTTGTTAGGTACCATAAACAAATAAAAGTATATTTGTAACTGCCAGATCATGGACCCCTATACTCCTGGACAGTCGGCGTTTTGAGAGGGGTGTGCAACAGATACATCACTGACAAATTCTACATTTACTCAAATCCGCAATTTTTGGGCTAAAAACTTTTCGTAAATAATTTTTTTCATAAAATTAGGTGGTTTTGATTGTATCAACGTATTTTTATATTTTTTAAATGTTTTTTTTTTAAATTTTATAGCATAATCAAAATTTGCCCAGTACTAAAATTTACAATTTTTTACGCGTTTTTTAAATAAAACGTAAACACAAATGATGAAATATTTTAACCACTTTAATTACAGATATAGTGCTAAATTACTAAGCAAAAAATGGAAATTGGTAGTATTATTATGTTACTATGGACAATCGTTAACAAAAAATTATACTAGTCATTAAAAAAGGATCAAACCATAGATGAACAAGGGGGGGGGGGGTTGGGGGGGGTCCACCCCCCCCCTAGCCTCGAAATTTTGGGGGCCCCCCTAAAAAAAATCCAGGGGCCCCCCTCCCCCCAAATTTTCGAATTTTTTACCCCTGACCCCCCTCTAGATTTTGAAATCTGACCCCCCCTCCCCTCTCGAGAAAATTTTAAGTACTTTTTTAATACTAAATTTTCTTCCAAAAACGTGAATTTTTAACACAAATTCATGTTTTTACACCCTTTTTATACCTAAATATCGCTTTTTATTCAATAAAATGTAGTATTATCCTATAAAAAGAACAATTATTAAAGTTATTAAAGTTAACCCTGGGTGCGAGATTTCAAATTTACGGGGGTCAGGGGGGTCCAATTTTTTAGCAAAATTTTTTAAACTCAATAATTTAAGTGTTTTTAGGTCTAATATTAAATTTTATGTATTAAAACAGCCTATTTAGGCCTAAAAAGTATATTTAAACACTGTTTTTAACTAAAAAACCGTGTTTTTGACAGTAAATAAAAAATATACTTAAAAATTGGTCGGAAGGGGATGAGGGGGGTCAGCCTCGCTAAGGGGGGGGGTCAGGCCGGACCGCTTTCGAGCTTTGGGGGGGAGGGGGGCCCCTTAATTTTTTCTAGGAGGGGTCCAAAATTTTGGCTCTAGGGGGGGTGAGCCCTCTGCCTCCCCCCCCAAAAACACCTATGTATACATGGAAATTAAGTGATAAAAATATTTTTTACTTGTTTAAATATTTTGTGAAAAAAAGCAAAAAATGTGAAATTTTAGTACTGAATGGAATTTTATTATGCTATAAATTTTCAAAAAAACAATTTTTAAACTATAAAAAAACATTGATACATTTAAAATCACCTAGTTGTATGAAAAAAATTATATTAAAAAAGTTTTAAGCATGGAAATTGAAGATTTGAGCACATATAGAATTTTTCAGTGATGTATCTGTTGCACACCCAGAGATCCATTCCAAGGAAACGCCGATTGTCCAGGAATATAGGGGTCCATGGCCAGATACAGATACTTGCTAATACGAAAAAATAATATTAATTTGATTAAAGGCTTAATAAAAAAATTTCTTAATAACATAAATTGTACATCCCAAAACAGGGCAATTTTTGGGTATAAATCGGCTTATAACTCCTAATGAAAAGCTTAAATCTCAAAAATAACCACAAAAATCAAGTCTACGGATTCAATTTAGAATATGAAGATGTTTTATAAGTGTATTTAATTTTACTTTAGAGTCGGTCAAATCGAATTTTAGGACGCGTATGGGAATCCTACCGTTGGGGTCTAAAGGTGGGCCGCGGGCGGGGGGGGGGGGGGAGTTGGATGGAAGGGGATAGTTTATACTCATAGGTGGCCAGGGGAGGGGGGTCGGGCAAGTTGGGGGTTAATAATACCCCCCAAATTCCGCTTATAGACGATACCATGCTTAAGCATATAAAGTGGGAACCCCAGGTAACCACCCCCCTAGCTTCCCGGACCGTTCTAACGTCTTACCTATGTAAACCTTAATATTAAAAAAATAACTTAAGAAAATTGTAAGGAGAGATTGTAACTCAATGGTAGAAATTAGATTCCTCAAAACCTTAAAGGCCGGTTCACACCAGAGTGGCAGCTGATAGCTGATAGTGAACGCGCGCGTTTACATCATTAACTCTCAATGTTGCTGCGGTGTTAACTGTGTGCGCTGTCTGTCACCTATCAGCTGCCACTCTGGTGTGAACCCAGGGACGTAGCCAGATTTTCATTTTGGGGGGGGGGCGGATTGTAGTACAAAAAAAATTTTTTTGGGGTGGGGCGGAGCCCACCCCTTAATTTTTTAAAACGTTAAAAAAGCAGGGATAAACGTGGATAAAGCTGTATAATACACTGTTTTTGGCCTAATAACCTATTATCTAATGTTTTTAGCAATAAAAACATGTTTTCTTAGTTACAAATTACATTAGCACACATTGGCAGAGCCTGGATTTTACAAAAAAGGATTTTAGAGACCTTTCAGACACATTGGCTACACCCACATTGTAAACTAAAGCACATGAGCAGCATCTTGACTCCATGTTATTTAGGGTACCTACCTACCTATATGAAAAAATCCGAGCCAATGCTATACGCAGACCTGTGCACGGTCTGGAAATGCCCCCCTCCCGTTTTATTGGAGGATTTGCCCCCCTGTTTTATTGCCCCCCCCACCAAAAAATGAAAAAGTACCCTAAAATTATGACGCCATTTTTGACCTATGATGACGCCATCATCGCGAATTTTTTGCAGTTTTTAGCCTATTTCAATGTATTTTAAGCCATTTTAGACCTATTTTTACCTTATTTTCGCTTTTTTTGTTCCTTTTTTCCCTTCTTTTTTTCTCTTTTTTTTCTTTCCCCTTTGCTTGCCCTCCCCGTTTTATTGCTCCCATAGGTGTTTTTTTTGGGGGGGGGGGGGGACAGAGGGGTGCACCCCCCCCTAGAGCCAAAATTTTAACAGGCCCCCGCCCCCCTAGAAAAAACTCAGGTGGCCTCCCTCTCCCCCAAAGCTCGAGAGCGGTCCGGCCTGACCCCCCCTAGCGAGGCTGACTCCCCTCCCCCTCTCCCGACCAATTTGGAAGTATATTTTTTTATTTACTGTCAAAAACACAGGTTTTTAGTTAAAAACAGTGTTTAAATACACTTTTTAGGCCTAAATAGGCTGTTTTAATACATAAAATTCTATATTAGACTTAAAAACACTTAAATTATTGAGTTAAAAAAATTTTGCTAAAAAATTGGACCCCCCTCACCCCCCCCCCCTAAATTTGAAATCTCGCACCCGGGGTCGACCCAAAAAAGCCAGGGGGGGTCCGGACCCCCCTGGACCCCCCCCAAAAATTTTTTGCCTTCCACCCGGGGTTGGACCCCCCCCTAGCGGACCCGACCAAAAACACCTATGATTGCCCCCCCCCCGTTTCAAAAAAGTTGCCCCCCGTGCCCCCCCCATTTTGGAATTGCCCCCCTCGTTGTAACCCCCGGGGGGGGGGGGCAGTGCACAGATCTGTATATGTGGCTGGAAAATTTAGGAGGAGGGGGAGGTACATAAATCATCCAATATGATTGTTTGTTTTGCTTTCTGTGTAGTATCTATTACTTATAAAAAATATTGTACTAACTTTGTAATAACATTGGCATTAGGCAAGATAAATAGCAAGATATATATATATATATATATATATATATATATATATATATATATATATATATTTATTCCTATCAAATTATTATTCATACATAAATATTTTATATAAAGTAATAACTCTAACAAACAAAACAAACAAAATATATATTTTACCCCCCCCCCCTATCCACAACCTCACCCCCCCCACAACACCAAAAAACTTAGGCACAATTTTCGCCTATACCCCCTAAAATCCAACCCACTTTACCCCCCAACCAAATTAGGGGGGGGGGTCCGAATTTTTAGCAAAATTTTTTTTAACTCAATAATTTAATATTTTTAAGTCTAATATAAAATTTTATGTATTAAAATAGCCTATTTAGGCCTAAAAAGTGTTATTTAAACACTATATTTAACACAAAAACCCGTGTTTTTGACAGTAAATAAAAAAATATTACTTCCAAATTGGTCGGGAGAGGGGAGGGGTAGCCTCACTAAGACGTAAAGTACACTCTCTCAGCTTTGAGGAGAAGGAGGCCCCTGAATTTTTTTCTAGGGGGGGGTCCAAAATTTTGGCTCTAGGGGGGGTGCACCCCCTATCCCCCCAAAACAAAACACCTATGGGAGCAATAAAGCGGAGGGCAAGCAGGAGAGAAAGAGAAAAAAAGGAGAAAATGAGAAGGGAAAAGAGAAAAAAGGGACAAAAAAAAACGAAAATAAGGTAAAAATAGGTCTACAATGGCTTAAAAAGCATTAAAATAGGCTAAAAACTGCATAAAATGGGCGATGATGGCGTCATAATAGGTCAAAAATGGCGTCATACTTTTTGGGTACTTTTTTATTTCTGGGTGGGGGGGATTAAAACGGGGGGGGGGAAATCCTCCAATAAAACGGAGGGCATTTCCAACCGTGCACAGGTCTCTATAGCATTGGCTGATTTTTATATAGGTAGGTAGGTACCCTAAATAACATGGAGTCAAGATGCTGCTCTCTTTTTACAATGTGGGTGTAGCCAATGTGTCTGAAAGGTCTCTAAAATCCTTTTTTGAAACCAGGCTGGTGCTAATGTATTGTAACTAAGAAAACATGTTTTTATTGCTAAAACATAAGATAATAGGTTATTAGGCCAAAAAACAGTGTATTGCCGATGAAACTACAGCTTTATCCACGTTTATCCCTGCTTTTTTAACGTTTTAAAAAATTAAGCGGTGGGCTCCGCCCCCTCCCCCCCAAAAATTTTATTTTTACTCATCCGCCCCAAAAACTGAAAACTGGGGTCCTGGGGTCACACCCAGAGGGGCAACCTGGATAGTGACAGAAGGGGACAGGGGCAGTGAACACAGCAAAACATTGAGACATAATGATGTAATAATAGTTCTTTTTATAGGATAATACTACATTTTATTATAAAACGAATTTAGGTTAAAGGAAACTAATTTTAAATTAGTTAGAAATATTATACTTAAATTTTCTAAGGAGTTTAAATCTAAGGGGGTCAAGGTAAAATAGAAAGGCGGGAGGGGGTGTTCTGGGGGCCCCACTGTTAATCTTAGTGGTGTGTTTGGGGGGTTATAGCCCCATTCGAGCCCCCCTGGCCACCTATGAGTATAAACTATCCCCCCATCAACCCCCCCCCCCCCGCCCGCAAGCCCCCTAGACCCCAACGGAAAATTCCCTAGCTCCTAAAAATTCGATTAAGCCGACCAAGTGAAATTAAATACACTTATAAAACATCTTCATATTCTAAATTGAATCCGTAACTTATTTTTGTGGTTATTTTTAATTTAACTTTTAATTAGGAGTTAAAGCCGATTTATACCCAAAAATGGGATGTACAATTTATGTTATTAAGAAATTTTTTTATTAAGCCTTTAATCAAATTAATATTATTTTTTCGTACTAGCAGGTTCTGTATCTGGCCATAGACCCCTATATTCCTGACAATCGCGTTTCCTTAATGGATCTCTCGGTGTGCAACAGATACATCACTGAAAAATTCTATATGTGCTAAAATCTTCAATTTCCCCTGCTTAAAACTTTTTTAATATAATTTTTTTCATACAACTAGGTGATTTTAATGTATCAATGTTTTTTTATAGTTTAAAAATTGTTTTTTGAAAATTTATAGCATAAATAAAAATTCCCATTCAATACTAAAATTTCACATTTTTTGATTTTTTTTTCACAAAATATTTAAACAAGTAAAAAATATTTTTATCACTTAATTTCCATGTATACATAGTGTTTTTTTTTGGGGGCGGGGCGAGGGGTCACCCCCCCCCCTAAAGCCAAAACCCCTAGAAAAAATTAAAGGGGCCCCCCCCCCCCAAACTCGGAGCGTCCGCCTGACCCCCCCCCCCCTTCAGGCTGACCCCCCTCACCCTCCCGACCAATTTTAATACTATATTTTTCTGTCAAACAGTTTTTAGTTCAAAAACAGTGTTAAAATACTTTTTAGGCCTAAAATAGGCTGTTTTAATACATAAAATTTAATATTAAACCTAAAAACACTTAAATTATTGAGTTTAAAAAATTTTGCTAAAAAATTGTCCCCCCTAACCCCCGTAAATTTGAAATCTCACACCTAGGGTTAACTTTAATAACTTTAATAATTGTTCTTTTTATAGGATAAACTACATTTTATTAATAAAAAGCGATATTTAGATAAAAAGGGTGTAAAAAAAACATAATTTGTGGTAAAAATTCACGTTTTTGGAAAAAATTTAGTATTAAAAGTACTTAAAATTTTCTCGAGAGGGGAGGGGGGGGTCAGATTTCAAAATCTAAGGGGGGTAGGGGTAAAAAATTGAAAATTTCGGGCGAGGGGGGCCCCTGGATTTTTTTTCTAGGGGGGGCCCCAAATTTTGAGGCTAGGGGGGTGGACCCCACTCTACCCCCCCCCCCTCTCTCATCTATGGTTTGATCCTTTTTCAGTGACTATAGTATAATCTTTCGTTAATGATTGTCCATAGTAACATATTACCACGACTTATTTCCATTTTTTGCTTAGTAATTTAGCGCTATATCTATTTAGCGCTATAAAGTGGTAAAATATTTCATCATTTGTGTTTACGTTTTATTTAAAAAACGCGTAAAAAATTGTAAATTTTTGTACTGGGCAAATTTTTATTATGCTATAAAATTTAAAAAAAAACATTTAAAAAATATAAAAATACATTGATACAGTCAAAACCACCTAATTTTATGAAAAAAAATTATTTACAAAAAGTTTTTAGCCCAAAAATTGCGGATTTGAGTAAATGTAGAATTTGTCAGTGATGTATCTGTTGCACACCCCTCTCAAAACGCCGACTGTCCAGGAGTATAGGGGTCCATGATCTGGCAGTTACAAATATACTTTTATTTGTTTATGGTACCTAACAACCAATTTTTAATAATAACCATTCAAATACCCATCAAATTTTAGTTGTGAAAAAATTCACATTTTTGAAAAACAGCTTATTTTAATAAAAATCAATTTTATTACAATTTTGTTTGATTTTTAGGTTTTGCTTAGGCTTAAGAGCAATAAATCGGTGAAAAACTTGGTTTAAATTAGCGTTTAAAGCCAAACAAATTTTGTTGTCCGTGTTTTGGGTGGTCCATATGTAACCTTCAACTTTTTAATTTTTTTGAAAATTTTTGAGTTCTTCAGACTTCTAGCATTGTTAAAACATAGTTTTTAATTTAATTTGTGTGTTTACAAATTTTTTTATTGACATAATAAAAATAAATTGCATATGCTGAAAAAGGTCCTTTTTTTGGTATAAATTGGTTCATAACTCCCCCCCCCCCGTCCGCCCCCCCCGCCCCCCGTCCCCCCCGGCCTTTTCTTTTTTCTTTTCCTTTTTTTTTTTTTTTTTTCCTTTTTTTTTTTTTCCCTTTTTGTCCCTTTTTCCCTTTTCCCCTTTTTTTTTCCCTTTTTCCCCCTTCCCTTCTTTTTTCCCTTCCCCCCTCGTCCCCGCCCCCCCCCCCCTCCCCCCCCCCCCCCCCCCCCCCCCGCCCCCCCCCCCCCTCCCCCAGCGCCCCCCTTCCCCCCCCTGGCCCGGTGCCCGTGTCTCTACCTTTTCGATAAGCCCAAATCTTAAAAATAACCACCAAAACGAAGTCTGCGTGTCTGATTTAGTGTAAAAAATGTTTTATGTGTGTATTTTACTTTAGCAGACCTGTGCACTGCCCCCCCCCGGAGGGGTAAAACGGGGGGGCGATTCCAAAAATGGGGAGCACGGGGGGCAATTTTTTGAAACGGGGGGGGGGGGCAAGCAGGAGGGGAAAAGAGGGAAAAAAAGGGAAAATGAGAGAAAAAAGCAAAAAATAAGTTAAAAATAGGTGTAAAATGGCTTAAAATACATTGAAATAGGCTAAAAACTGCAAAAAATTTGCGATGATGGCGTCATCATAGGTCAAAAATGGCGTCATACTTTTAGGGTACTTTTTCATTTTTTGGCGGGGGGCAAATCCTCCAATAAAACGGGGGGGGGGGCATTTCCAGACCGTGCACAGATCTGCTTTAGAATCGGTCAAATTGAATTTTGGGACGCGTATGAGAGATCGTACCGTCCCCAACGTCCTGATATGATAAAATTCAAGCAAGTCTTTGATCCTTAAATCTTTCGAAAGATAGCAATATAATAATATAATAAGCTGTAGTTCTTATAAAAATCGCCAAGGTTTTCCTATGTTGAAGTATTATAGGGTTTATATGTACATTTTAGTGCAATGGTTTTATAATGCGACAGCCTGAAAGAAAAACAAGAAGTGATTTAGTTGAACATGCACCATTTTCGTTATTGCCAACTCCATTTCCAAGGGAAATATTTGAACAAGCGTTAAATGTTCAAAAGGTAATTTTAAAAGATTTACATTGTTACGTAAATTTTTATATTTTAGTTTTTTTTACGTTTACTTTCATAAGAATTATTAAATTATAGACAAGCAAAGCATAACTTACAATTTTTTTAACCCATTGAAAAAAAGAAGGGTCTGTACATGTAAGCAGAGGTTAGAAAAATGGTGTAGTGAGAGTGTCGAACTTAGATGTTTTTGGCGAAGGGGGATAGATTCCACATTCCCCTTAGAGCCAAAATTTTGGACCCCCCCCCCCAAAAAAAAAATCCAGTCCTCCCCTTCCCCCAAAGCTTGAAAGCAGACCGGCCTGACCCCATCCCCCCTCCCGACCAATTTATATGTATAGTTTTTTTTATTTACTGTCAAAAACACGGTTTTTTTAGTTAAAAACAGTGTTTAAATACATTTTTTAGGCTTAAATAAGCTGTTTTAGTATATAAAATTTAGTATTAGACCTAAAAACACTTAAATTATTGATTTAAAAAAAATTTTGCTAAAAAATCGCACGGGGGGGGCCGCCCTACCCCCCCCCCCCGAAATCCAAATCTCGCACCCGAGGACGACGCCCCTAAAAAGCCAGGGAGGTCCGGAACATAGGTGGGCATGGAGGGGGGGGGGGGGGGGGGGGGGGGGGGGGGGGGGGGGGGGGGGGGGGGGGTTGTGGTGGTTGGGGGTGGGGGGTGGGGGTTCGGGGGGTTTCCCCGGGGGGGGGTAAGGGGGGGGGGGTTGGAGGTTATACCCCCGTTCCCCAAAAATCCCGATTATAGCCGACATTCCCCCCGCCAAATTTGAGGGTACCCCGGACACCCTTTTTCCTCCTAAAATTTGGGAGGTCCCATTACTAAAAACGCTAAAAATGGGGTATTTCAGGTATACCCCCAAAAAAATTTTCAAGACACCCCCCAAATTTCCGGGGTCGGGTATACCTCCCCAAAAAAATCCGGGAGGCTTTCCACCTAGGTCCGGACCCCCCCTAAAAAAATTTGGGCTTCCACCCGGGGGTGGACCGTGGATCATACATGGGCACAGGGGGGGAGGTTGGAGGGGTTAACCCCCCCAAATTCTGAGAAGGGGGGTTTAATCCCCCCACTCAGAAGTGGGGGGAGAAAAGGTTAACCCCCCAATTTTGGAAAAATAAAGAAAAAAAACGTCTTTAAAATGACTTCTAACTGCCTCCAAACTTAAGTTTTGAGGTCAAAATGAATGTTTTAAGCAATAAAAAGCTCAAAAATGCAATAAAAAGGGCTTTTTGACCTAATATTAGCGTTGTTTACCTATTTTTCCTTTAAGGTAGAATTTCACAGTTTTTTTTTTTGACGACAGATCTTTTTGAATTACATCTTACTATATGTAGTTTGACCTGCTGATTCAATTTTTGACATTCATTTTTCTGTAAAAAATGTTATCGTCCACAATCATAAAATAACATCAATAAAATACATGTCAAAAATACAAAACATTAATAAAGTTTGTTACCAAAAATATTCTATTTTTTCATTTTCTATTTAGCGTATCTTAAATAATAAAACATTTTTTTTAATTAAAAAAATAAAAATTAAAAAAAAATTTTTTTTCGGCGTTAAAAATATGGTCAAGCGAACACTCGACCCCATGGATTTGAGGATCTGAGCGCGACAGAAATGTGTCCAGCGTGGCATGGCTAGAGTGTTTGTTGTTGTACGTCGGCCACACATGGCAGTTTTCCATCTAGCAAACCAGTGGACATTGTATGTGGAGTTTGTAGCACTGGCCTTGCAGCTGCAGGAACACATATACTGACCATGTACGACATTAAATAGTAAGATCAATATTAGGCGCGACTTAAAAAATCCTTTAGACAAAGACCTCGGAATGGGTGAACACTGCATGTAGTGAACACTCTAGCGGTAAAGGTTGCCAACATCGTTATTAATGTTGGACGAAGAGTCTTAACCATAGGGGTAAAACATTTTCGCCCCTCCTGACTTGTCTTAGCGCCTGGCCTTTGCATAATCTGCATAGGGAAGATAAGTTTCAGGTTATTCAACAACAACAACGTACTAACCACTCGGCTACTAGGTCAGCTGAGATTTTCAATTAAAAGGAACTTTTAAAGAAATGGTTCAAAATGTAGTTTCTCAGCGTCAATTAAAAAAAATTAAACGAAAATTAAAAAAAATTGATTCGTTATTTTTAAATGAAAGTTTGGAAATAGTTAGATATAGGCTTTTACCATTTTTTTTTATTATAAACGATTAAAAAAAGACTTCAGGATTTTTTTTACTATATATTTTTGTAAAAAGAGTCTTTTTTGCAATTTAAAAAAATCCTGAGATCATTTTGAACCCAAACCACCTCTGAAAGTTGCCCTCTTATATTACCCTAATTTATTATAAAATTGCGCCCAAAAATAACGAATCAATTTTTTTTAAAAGGCCTTATTGTGGTTTTCAGAGGTAGAATCCATGGACATCTGTTGCGAACTGAACAAACTTTTCGGTAATGTTTTTATAACCACTGGATAGCACAGAGTCTTAACTTTTTATAGCACCCCACTTTTATGGGCCAAAAATTAATATTTATGATGATATGCGACTTGTAGTCCAAGTGTTCAAAACTGTGAAGTTCTACCTTAAAATCGAAAAACGATATGGGTAAAATGCACTACAAAAAAACGATATGGGTATTTTGCGGTTCTCGGATTATAACCCCCTAATTTGGGGTTTAACCCCCCCCCTCCCCCCCACTCTAGACCAATTTGCCCATGTATGCCGTGGACCCCCCTAGCGAGCCTGACCAAAACATGTTGTTGTCGACTCTGCTTTCATCGATACTATGAAGAGGGGAATTATACAAAATAATTCCTTAACTGCCAAAAACTATGTGGTACCCATTAATATAATCAAGAAACATCACGATTTGGGAGAAACCCAAAAAAAGTTTTCCGCACATAATCCTGCAATATGCCGTAGGCTGCCCTACTTTATATATTGTATTATTTAAACTAGGGTGCCCCTCCCCTGCTATATTAGTGGCTGTCCCGTCCCCCCCTCCTCCCTCTCCCGCTATATTAGTGACTATGTCCCCACCGTTTCATTATAAAAATAATATAAAAATTGATATGATTAAAGGGTTAAAATTTATTTCTTTCCATCCTGCTGCTGTTGTTTGCTCTTGTGGCAGAGGTTTTTGTTACAAATAAGTCCTTTTTCGCTGTTCCTTTGGCTGCTAGGATATTGTTCCATTTAACCCTTAGATCCATGATCTTCATTAGGAGCTCCAGAACTGCGACAGACTTGTCAGACACTTTTCCATCCTGGGCCGCTACATCGTAGATTTTTTCAGGACGCCCTGCGTTCATAGATGGACAAGGGGGGGGGGGGGTAGGGTGGGGTCCACCTCCCCTAGCCTCGAAATTTTGGCTCCCCCCTAGAAAAAAATCCAGGGGGGAAGGCCTCCCCCAAATTCTCGAATTTTTCACCCCTGATCCCCCTCTAGATTTTGAAATCTGACTCCCCCCCTCCCCTCTTGAGAATATTTTAAGTACTTTTTTATACTAAATTTTCTTGCAAAAACGTGAATTTTTAACACAAATTCATGTTTTTACACCCTTTTTATACCTAAATATCGCTTTTTATTCAATAAAATGTAGTATTATCCTATAAAAAGAACTATTATTAAAGTTATTATGGTTTAAAACTGTTTTGCTTTGGACACCGGACCCCACCTGACCCCCCTCTAGATTTCAAAATTTCGCACCCCGGGTCGACCCCCCCCTAAAAAGCTAGGGGGGGTTCGACCCCCCCCTAGGACCCCCCTCCTAGATTTTGAAAAGTCATTTACCCGGGGTAAACACCCCCCCCTAGCTTTTTGACCGTGTTCATCTATGCCTGCGTTAGAACACTAAACTAAACCCAAGCAAACACCTGCTTAGCGAAGTACTTTATCTATCTATGCTTAATATCCTATAATAAATGTGTAGGGTATGATGGTATATTTGTATTCATTTCAAAGAAAACAAACTTCAGTGCAATATTACAATACAAAACGAATTGCGACAATATTATAATTTCCAATTAGCTTTTTTAAAAAGAATTCTAAAAATAGAAGTTTTAATTCGAAAATAGATTATTTAATGCAGGGAATGCGAAAATCTTTTTTCAACGATTTTAGGATATGAGTCTACTCTATTTCAAGGCTTCAAAAGATTTCGATTTTATTCAACAAGCCCATGAAACAGTGGTAAAAACCGACGAGTTTACAAAAAACCTGGAAGAAATATATGAATACGTGTATCGGGAAGGTATAGCTCAAAAAATAGTTTTACAAATTCATCGGAGTGATTATATGTGCAATGTTATCGACGAAACCGCCAAAAAGTATTCACTTAAACAGGTAGAAGAATTATATATAAGTAATATTTTTCAGTGCATCATTTTTAACTTTATCCTTTAAAACTTTAAAAAATATATCCAACAGAAACAGACGTAGAAATGTTTTTTGTGTGATTTTAAGGCTTCCAATGCTTTGCTCATTTTATTCAATCTAAGTTAAAAATTTTTAATCAGGGACGTAACCATAAGAGGGGGCAGGAATGGCCCCATAGATAAACAGGGGAGTACGGTGGGGTCCACCCCTCCCCTAGCCTCGAAATTTTGGGCCCCCCCTAGAAAAAAATCCAGGGGGCCCCCTCTCCCCCCAAATTTTCAAATTTTTTACCCCTGACCCCCCTCTAGATTTTGAAATCTGACCCCCCCCTTCCCTCTCGAGAAAATTTTAAGTACTTTTTTTATACTAAATTTCCTTCCAAAAATGTTAATTTTTAACACAAATTCATGTTTTTACACCCTTTTTATACCTAAATATCGCTTTTTATTCAATAAAATGTAGTATTATCCTATAAAAAGAACAATTATTAAAGTTATTATTATTGGACACCGGACCCCACCTGACCCCCTCTAGGTTTCAAAATCTTCCACCCCCGGGTCGACCCCCCCCCCCCTAGAAAGCTAGGGGGGGGCCGTTTTTGGCCCCGGTTTTTGACCGTGTTCATCTAGCCCCCCAGACCTGTCACTGCCCCCCCCGGGGTAAAACGGGGGGGGGCAATCAACGGGGGGGGGGGGGGGGGGGCAATTTTGAACGGGGGGGGGGCAATAAAACGGGGGGGGGGCAAGCAGGGGGGGAAAGAAAAAAGACAAAAAAGGAGAAAAAAAGAACGCAAAAGGGAAAAAAGGAACAAAAAAAGCGGAAATAAGGTAAAAATAGGTCTAAAATGGCTTAAAATACATTGAAATAGGCTAAAAACTGCAAAAAATTCGCGATGATGGCGTCATCATAGGTCAAAAATGGCGTCATATTTTTAGGATACTTTTTCATTTTTTGGCGGGGGGGGGGGGGAATAAAACGGGGGGGGGGCAAATCCTCCAATAAAACGGGGGGGGGGGCATTTTCAGACCGTGCACAGGTCTGCCCCCCCCGAAATGGCCGCCAGATGGTAAAATTTTGGGGGTATTCGGAGGCTAAAAAATCAAAATTGTTAGCGCCTCGCTAATCGCTCAGCGCCAAACTATTAAATAGTTTTGGTAACACAATCCCAAAAAACAAAAAATTCCGCTTCGCTTCGCTCAGCGGTCAAGTGCCATAATATATACATATTTCTCGCTATTGATCTTGCCTAAAATGTTATTGAAAAAAGTACAATAATTTTAATAAAGAATAAATATATACTACACATCAAGCAAAACAAACAATCATATTTGTTTGATTTGTATTTAAATCTAAATTTTTCAGCCGCCTATATATATAGCAATCGCTCCGTGATTTTTTTCAATATAAGTCCCAAAAACATGGAGATGCTGCTCATCTGCTTTTGTGTACAGTGTGCGTGTAGCCACGGGGTCTTACGGTTTCTAAATCCTTTTTTTGTGAAATCCAGGCTCTGGCAATGTCTGCTAATATAATTTTTAACTAAAAATGTTTTACTGCTAAAAAGACTAGATAATCGGTTATTAGGCCAAAAACAGTGTATTATACAGCTTTATCTACGTTTATCTTTGCTTTTTAAACCTTTTCAAAAATTAGTGGGGCTCCGCCCGCACCCCGCCTTAAATTTCGGGAGGTAGGGGGCAGAGAGCCTCCCCCCCCGCCAGAATTTTTTTTGTACTAAAATCCGCCCCCCAAATGAAACCCTGGGCACGTCCCTGCTTTTTATAATAAATTAACTTTTAAAACCATTTTTTGAACGTTTTTTGAAGAAAGTTTAGTATAAAAAAATACTTTATATTTTCTCCAGATGGAAAAGGGGGGGGGTCAGATTTCTAGAAAGGGGTCAGAGGAAAAAATTCGAAAATTGGGGGGCTGGATTTTTTTCTAGGGGGTGGGGGGGGGCAAAATTTTAAGGCTAGGGGAGGTAGGGTAGAGTAGAACCCCCCTAACCCCCCCTTGTTCATCTATGGAAGTAAAAATCTTAACCTGGATCTACCTGTCCGTTTGATACCCCATTTTGCTATTCCATTATCCACCATGATTTACTGTTACTGCAAAGGTTATTACGCGTGATCTACATCTAAGCCCTACATTATAGTAATAATTTAATTCCAAAATTTATAACAAAAATTAGTTTAAACTTTTCTTTAAGATTGAGATCAACAATATAGCATCTAGCTCCGCTCCGATGTCTTGCGCCTGTACTAAATTGCACCGCACAATACTGAACCGCATAACCGATTTAAGCAATGCCGATATCAACCATCGCCTTCCGGATAACGATTCAATTCAAACTGTAGCCGGCGGTGTAGCTGCAGCATGGAAAGCATACGGTTCGTAATTAAAGTAACGAATTTTATATTTTAAATTTTACATTCAGCTTGAACATAGAGCATGGCCGGTGTCAAGGGATATTCTTGCCCCTCGATAAAACTATCCCGGTATATTCTTTCCGTCCGTCGGTAAATTTTTACCCCGAGGAAAAAATATAATATTAAGATAAATTTCCCTCCCCGTGCTTTTTAATTTTAAAATTATATAAATTTTCGATTTTTTTTTATTATTTTTATTGTTAATGTTTTTTGAATAGTTGTAGCCATAGGTGAGAACGGTCCAGGAAGCTAGGGGGGTGGTTACCCGGGGTAAGTCGATTTTTGAATTCTATGAGGAAGTTCCGGACCCCCTAGCATTTTAGGGGAGGTCGACCCAGGGTGCGAAATTTTGAAATCTAGAGGGGGATGAGGTGGGGTCCGGTGTCCAAAGCAAAACAGTTTTAAACCATAATAACTTTAATAATTGTTTTTTATGGGATAATACTACATTTTATTGAAAAAAGCGACATTCTGGTGTAAAATGGGTGTAAAAACATAAATATGTGTTAAAATTCACGTTTTTGGAAGAAAATTTACTATAAAAAAAGTAACCCAAAATTTTCCCGAGGAGAGAAGGGGGATCAGTTTTCAAATTTTAGAGTGAGGTCAGGGGTAAAAAATTCGGAAATTTGGGGGAAGGGGGGCCCTAGATTTTCGTTTAGAAGGGTCCCAAAATTTCTAGGCTAGGGGGGGTGGACCCCACCCTGCCCCCTCCCCCTTTTTTCACCTATGGTTGTATCTCAAAAAGCTCAAATTCAAATTTTTGTGTAATAAATTTCATTAAAACATGTTTATTTACTCACTCACTATTTAAATTTTGTTTGTATTTTCCTATTTTAGCATTAATATGATGGGGAAACTTTTTACTGGTGCATTCTCCCCCCTTCAAAATTTGCATTAAGATTATTATTAGTAGTAGACATTTTTCAAAAACAGATCATTAAAAATGGTGATTTTGAAATCATGATAAAAATTTATTAAATTCGTAGTTATTGAAATAAAACCCATGAATAACCTTAGCCATTTTTAACCTTAGTGTTCTTAAACAGCCTGAGCAAAACCTTAAAATCAAGCTAAAATTCAAAACAAACAAACAAGAAACAACAATAAAAAAAGGGGGAAAAGAATACTGCTTTTTAATCGGGAAAGTTTTTTTAGGGGGAAAACTATCTCGGTTTCTTATCGGGATAGTCTTTCCGGAGGAAAAAAGGAGGTGTGAGGGAAGAAATCCTGTGACACCCGCAATGCTGGATAACGTATGGGGGTTTCTACCTCGGGTAAATTGTAATGACATTATGTTCCTACCCAGGATTTTTCAACAATGGGAGAACTATGAATCATTCGGCCAAAAATGCATTCTTTTCAGTGTTTATGTGCAAAGAAATGCATTCTGCCTAATCCAGTACTTGCTAAAAAACGACAGGGGGAACGTTCCTCGTGTTCCTTCCCCCTAGCTACGACCATGGACACTAAATTCAGAAGTGGGGTCCACGGGGTCGGCAAGATTATCTTTCTCTCGTACTTTTGAGAGGGGTGCACTAGGGAGGTGAGTGAAAGAAACGAATTGTGCATAGAATATCTTCTACAATTATACATTTCCAAACATATCCAGTAAAATATTTTTGGAAACAAATTCCCGCCATGCGTGGCAGAAGATATTATAAATAGCTTCTTGTGGGGAAGGACTGGGGCCACACAGCGGCTTTTCCTGGAAAAATAACTTTTCATTGATTAAATGTAGTTTAAAAAATGTTAAAAGTAAATTTTTTTTATTTTGTATCATAAATATGTCATCAAAAAATAAAAGAATTCAGGGAGACTATGAGAATAAACTTGTACAAAACCCTAGAAAATTTCCGTTGCTTAAACGAAGTTATTTCAGGAAAACTAGATGCCATTATTCTTTTCGTGGTGGAAAACGAAAATCAAAATATATCCGACCAACGGACAGTTGAGTATGAAGTTCTCAAATTGGTATTGTTAATAACCGTCGTCTTTCTTTGCTTGTGGTCACAATCAGTTCGCACTGTCTTGTCTTATTAAAACTGTTTTTGTAGCCAAAAAATTGGAAAAGAGATCCAGGGCTTTAAATTAAACTTTAGAATGAACTAAAGTGTTTATTATAGAAAATGTAAATTGTCTTTAAAATAATATCTTATAGCCTTCCATTGTCAGGAGGATTGTCTTGGCAGAATAATTTAAATATTAAATCAATTTTTTATTGTTTTTTTCAAAGCAACAATTTTTTCCGCCAACGGATAGAATTCTCTCCCCGCTGCGTCTAACAAGGGGCTTTGCCCTTTGACCCCGCTAGTAAACTACTTTTTTCTCAGATTCCGTTCCCCCTTTTAAATAAAATCTTAAATACAACCCTTTATAATAAAAATTTTTATGAAGAGTAAAATATGTTTTTACTAAGTGTATACCCTAAAATTCGGGAGGCTCTCATTTGTAATTGCTTTGGTTTTAATTGAAACCACATGGTCGGCGCCGGCGGAGGTAAAAATTTGGTGGGTTTTTAAGGATGACTTTAAGAAAATTTCTCGCACCCAGACATGTTATTAGGACTAGCCCAAAGGAAGTGCGTGCCGTTTAAGCCTGAAGTTTTTGGAATTTAAGTTTAAATATTGCAAATTTAAAAATGTACCAAATGTGTTTTGATGGTTTTTTTTTAAAATTTTGAATACAAGATACACCCCCTCGCCTGACCTGATTTGAAATCCTGGTTTCGCCTTTGCTTTTGACCTAAATAAAATTAACGGTTTTTATTATTTCTCCATAAACAAAATCAGAAAACAATTGTATGGTAAAAATAAAATTCACTCCGAAAAAAAACTATATGGTAAGAATTACTTTTTTAAATTCTTATTCAATTCTCTCTAAATCTGGTTTTAAGCGTCCCCATCCCCCTACTCCCTGCTGCATGCATGGGGTAAATTTCCCCCCTTTAGGCTTTACTACTGCCAAAAATAACTGATCAAAGAAATAGTGTGTCAAAGCTCCGGTATAGTGTGGAGGAGTTATTTAAAAGAATACTACAAGTAGGTAATCTTCCTAATTAGGGGGGTACACCATTATAGAATTTCGGCCGCCATCCGCCGTTTATCGCCGATTGGAAAAAACTTTTTTATACTTATGTGACGGTTGTTAGCTGTATTAAGACAGATCAACGTGCCCAATCAATCCGAATACCGTTGGTAAAATGTTTTGATTTGTTGCATTTGAATGAAGCCGACAAAAAACTGAGCGTTGCGGACGTCCATTCTTCTACAAGCGGGCGGGAACATCGGGAAATTGCAGTGGTTTATTTTCGTTCGGGGTACGGTCCGCACAACTATGACGAGGGTGGAAAAGCGTGGGCAGCCAGACTTACCATAGAACGCTCTATGGCTATTAAATGTCCTTGGATTGGACTTCATCTAGCTGGAACGAAAAAAGTGCAACAGGTATTATTCAAAAGGTTAATAATAATGTTCTATAAAATGTTCTTTAAAGAATCAAAAAATGTTCTATACTTTGTATCATTAAGTCCCCCAAGGATTGTAGGATATGTTACGTTCACGTATAATTTAAAAATTTCAACTTCTGAGCTTTAAATTTTGTTAAACTATTTTTTGTGAAATTAATATTTTTATTGTAGTTTACTTATCAGGTAATTTTCCAATACTTGATTTAAGACATTTTCTCGACAACAAAAATTTTTTAAAGTTGTTTAGCAAAAATAAAATTCTAATTAAAAAAAGTTGTAAATATAGGATTAAGTTTTCAATTTACGGGATTTCGGGTTTGTAAATTAGAAACTTTTGTCGAAATATTCTAAAAAAGTACCAGTTTTGCCAGAAATTAAAAGAAGATTGCTTATTGATGTTTCTATCCTCAAATATCAACTTTTTAAGCTTCGTATATTTAAAACAAAGAGCTTAGGTGTTTTGCATCTTAATTAAGTTATATAAAGCTTTTATAAACCTTAAAATATGTTTTAAGTTGTTTTAGCCGCATTATTTATGTTGTTTTTTCTGTTTTAAAGTTTTGAAAAAATAACTTAAAAAATTAAACAAAAAAAAATATATTTGTTGTGATGGTTTTACTTTATTGTTATTTTCATAATTCAAAAAATTGGCAAAAAATAGAAGCTTTGGATGTTGATACTCGCATTATTTGCAGTCTGTATTGGTTTGCTGAGTGAGAGTATACAAAATGCAAATTGTCCGCTAAAAACATAATTCGCAATCACAAGAACATCGGCAATACATGAACACGGTCCCGAAAGTTAGGGGGTGGTCGTGGTTTAGTTGCCCCGGATAAATCCTAGTTTAAAATTTAGGAAATAAGGGGTTTGGACATCGGACCTCCTAAGATTTTTAGGGGGATGTCGACCCGCGTTGCAAAATTTTGAAATCTAGAGGGAGGTCGGTCGGGGGTATTTGAGGGGAGGCAACTCTAGATTTTTTTTAGGGAAGGTCCCCAAAATTTCAAAGATAGATGATGTGAACCCCACTTATCACCTATCTCTCCTACTTTTTCTTAGGTATAAAAATACTGACTGAAATCTGTACAAAAATGATTGATACTGAAAAACATTTTAAAAAAAGCATATTTCGCTAATAGTACGGTTGATATATAATATTACAAAAATTTATTAAGTATATAGAATTTAATAGTGTGTTTGTGGTTTGTGGCAGGCTGTCGCCAGAGGTGTTGGCCACTTAACGCACACCGATCCATCTCTTTCTGACAGCAGCAGCTAAGTACATTACTATAAAAGGAGGGACTAGATATAAATAAAACAAAACTTGTGGCAGGTTTTTTTGTAGAGGGTTAGTAAAGGTTAAAAAATACTTGATAGGGATAAATATATTTTTGAAGTATATAATTGTAAGAAGTCCAGATCAATTAGAGTCCCTAACAGGTATTTATACACGGGTGGAATTCCAGGCGTTTATGTTTGACGCATTTTTAGATTACAATTTAATTCTGCTTCATCTTGCCTGAGAATTAAAAAAAAGGACTTGATCTGAAAAACTAAAAGGAAAATAAAAAAGATAAAATCATGTAGCCAATGTAAAGACAGTGTGCAAAAAATTATAATAAGATTAGAAACCTACCAATAACGGCAAACACCAAAATAAATAGTAAATACTAATTACCAATAGCAAAACAAAACGGCAAGCATTAATGATGCCA
The DNA here is from genome assembly GCA_030248175.1 of Microlaimidae sp. YZB2_3. Classification (NCBI taxonomy): domain Eukaryota; kingdom Metazoa; phylum Nematoda; class Chromadorea; order Desmodorida; family Microlaimidae; species Microlaimidae sp. YZB2_3. The sequence continues at coordinate 23,979 of JASAMX010029531.1, read as the reverse complement.
GGTGGAAGGAACAAGGGTTGAACGAAACCCTGGTTACTGGCAAAGGACAACAAACGGCAAGCATTAATGAAAGAGCACACTTTAATAATTTACTTGCCTGATTAATTTTTGCTTTGGATTTTAGTTAAATCATTTAATGACTTTGATTGATTGATAGTTGAATAGTAAAAATAATTTTTAAAAACTTTTGGCACATAAAAAGATTAGATAGATAGGTATGTTTAGCCTTGTATATACGGAACTTTTCTATGATTTTGCAACGGTAATTAACCATTTTTCAACCCTCCTACTTACGTTTGGAATTTAACCAGACGCTGCTGGCTTGGGACAGGCACCAACCTTACAGTGCAATTGGTAGCGGAGTCGAATCTATGTCACAGGAGCAAACAGAAAAAGAAGAATTTAATAGTATTTATACATTAATTTAATATATTTATTACCTCAATGAACTGTACTGTTAGCGAGATATGCTTAGGTGAAAAATTTTTTCAGCCTCAATATTTTTTGAACAGACTACGTTTATGCTTGCTGACCCATTAATTCTTTTTTCTACTGTGCTGAGTAGAAAAAAAAACGTTTGTTCTAGGTGCTGGCGCAGCCGGGTCTGCTACAAAAGTTTTTGCCGGAAGACTCTGAGGCAGCAGAGCGGATCCAAAACACGTTCGCTGGTCTATGGGGCTTGGAGGCTGGAACGCCGGAGACCGAGGAAATACTCAGGAAGCTCAACACCAACCCCGAAGCTTTCGTACTAAAACCCCAGTTGGAGGGTGGTGGTAACAACGTTTACGGTAAAATAACACATTATACCTTAAACTTTGGAGTTTTTAAATTAAGATGTAAAAATGAAAATGTTAAGCCTTTTAATTTGATAATTATATTTTAGAGTTTTTTAATAATAAACTGCTGCTACAAATTTTAAAATAATAAAATACCCACCGTCTGAAGAAGATTTTCTGACCTGTTGTGGCAGAAGAAGTACTTAACTGCGTAATTATTTGAATTTTTTACTAAAAAAGTTGTAACGGACGGATGCTTATTCAACATAAATAAAAGCATAGGTGGGAAAGGGGTTATACCCCCCAAAATCCCTATTATAGCCGACACCCCCCTAAAATTTGAGGGGTCTCAGTACTAAAAATGAGGTATTATAGGTATACCCCAAAAAATTTTGAGACACCCCTCAAACTTCGGGAGTCGAATATACCCCACCCCCAAAAAAAAATCTGGAAGGCTGCCCACCTATGAATAGAAGCATCAATATACAGTGTTATATGTTATTAATCAACACAATAGATCATACATGTTCGGAGTGAGTATGTTCCGAATGTTAATTGGTTCGGAGTGAGGGGAGGTTAAACCCCAAATTAGGGGGGGTTAAAATCGGAAAAACGCAAAATACCCATAATATCGTTGTTTTTTTTTTCGGAGTGAGTTTTTGCGGGGGGGGCCCTGGGGGGTGGGAACGCAAAATACCCATAATATCGTTTTTTTTTCATCTTTTACCCATTCTTTTTCGATTTCAAAGAAAAAATAGGTAAAAAATGCTAATTTTAGGTCAAAAAGCTCTTTTTGTTGCATTTTTGAGTTTTTTTACTGTTTAAAACATTCATTTTGACCCCAAGACTTAAGTTTGGAGGCAGTTAGAAGTCATTTTAAAGACATTTTGTTCTTCATCTTTGCAAAATTTGGGTGGTTAACGTTTTCTCCCCCACCACTTTTGAGTGGGGGAGGGGGGAACCATACATGGACAAGTTGGTCCGGAGTGGGGAGGGAGGTTAAAACCCAAATTTTCATTTTGGGGGAGGGGGCGGATTGTAGTACAAAAAAAATTTCGGTGGGGGGCTCCCCCCCCCCCCCCCCCCCCTCCCCGAAATTTTGGGGGGGGGGGAGACGGACCCCCCCCCTTAATTTTTGAAAACGTTGAAAAAGCAGGGATAAACATAGATAAAGCTGTATAATACACTGTTTTAGGCCCAATAACTTATTAATTATCTAATGTTTTTAAGCGGTAAAAACATGTTTTCTTAGTTAAAAATTACATTAGCACACATTGGCAGAGCCTGGATTTTACAAAAAAGAAATTTAGATACCTTTCAGCCCCCTTGGCTACACCCAAATTGTAAACCAAAGCACATGAGCAGCATCTCGACTCCATGTTTTTTAGGGTACCTACCTACCTATATGAAAAAAATCCGAGCCAATGCTATAGGCAGCTGGAAAATTTAGCAGGGGGAGGTACATAAATCAACCAATATGATTGTTTGTTTTGATTTCTGTGTAGTACTTATTACTTATAAAAAATATTGTTCTAACTTTGAAATAAAATTAGCATTAGGCAAGATAAATACCGAGATATATGTATGTATACTATAAGAAGTGACCGCTGAGCGAAGCGAAAAAAATCTTTGGTTTTTGGCGGTCAATTGGGGTACTAAAATTATTTTATAGTTTGGCACCGAGCGATTAGCGAGGCGCTGGAAAATTTTGATTTTTTAGCCTCTGAAAACCCCCAAATTTTACTATCTGACGACCATTACTATCCTTTTTTCCCCCTGTCCGACCGTTTCGGAGGGGGGGCGGGCGGCCGCCCTCCCCCTGGTTACGTCCCTGTCGTGTTTCGATTTTACAGAAAAAATAGGTAAAAAACGCTAATTTTAGGTCAAAAACCCCTTTTTATTGCATTTTTGAGCTTTTTACTGTTTAAAACATTCAGTTTGACCTCAAAACTTAAGTTTATAGGAGATAAAGGTCATTTTAAAAACATTTTTTTTCTTCGTTTTTCCAAAATTGGGGGGTTAACTTCCCCCCTCCACTTCTGAGTGGAGGGTTAAACCCCCTTTTCAAAATTTGGGGAGGGGGTTAACCACTTAACCCCCCAACCCCCCCCCGTGCCCACGTATGGGTTAAACCCCCCTTCTCAGAATTTGAGTGAGTTAACCCCCCGACCCCCCGTGCCCATGTATGCAATAGACTAGTGGAGTAGTAGTGTTATTTTGTTAGAAAAAAGTCTAGTCGCAAAAAGCTTAAGTTATGATTTAGATTAATTAATTAAAAAATTAGAAAAAAAATATTTTCATAGAAAAAAATTTTCTTAATGTAAAGGTGGATGTTATTTTTTGCTTGAGTGACTTTTATAGTCCACCATGCCTTTTTAATACTAATTTAATTATGTTTAAAATTTTGTTAGAAAGTTTAAAATAACTAAAATGTTTATTAGTTTTAAAAGTTTTTTTTAATTAACATAATTATTGCTTCTACCTACTGATTGTAAACTGCACGTCCAACCAAACCATACATGGGCAAGTTGGTCCGGAGTGGGTGGGGGGAGGGTTGTTAAACCCCAAATTAGGGGGGTTAAAATCCGAGAAACCCAAAATACCCATATCGTTTTTTCTGGAGTGCATTTTACCCATATCGTTTTTCGATTTTAAAGGAAAAATAGGTAAAAAACGCTAATTTTAGATCAAAAAATCCTTTTTATTGCAGTTTTGAGCTTTGTATTGCTTAAAACATTCATTTTGACCTCAAAACTTAAGTTTGGAGGCAGATGTCATTTTAAAGACATTTTTTTTCATTTTTTTAAAAGTGGGGGTTAACTTCCCCCCCCCCACTTCTGGGTGGGGGGGTTAAAGCCCCTTCTCAGAATTTGGGAGGGTTAACCCCCCCCTCCCCCAACACCCACGTGCCAATGTATGGGGTTAATCATAGATGAACAAGGGGGGTAGGGTGGGGTCCACCCCCCTAGCCTCGAAATTTCGGGCCTAGAAAAAAATCCAGGGCCCCCCTCCCCCCAAATTTGCGAATTTTTTACCCCTGACCCCCCTCTAGATTTTGAAATTTGCCCTCCCCCTCCCCACTCGAGAAAATTTTAAGTACTTTTTTATACGAAATTTCCTTCCAAAAACGTGAAGTTTTAACACAAATTCATGTTTTTACACCCTTTTTATACCTAAATATCGCTTTTTATTCAATAAAATGTAGTATTATCTTATAAAAAAAACTATTATTAAACATTTAATGGTTTAAAAGTATTTTGTTTCGGAAATTGGACCCCACCTGACCCCCCGCTAGGTCCCCCTCCTAGATTTTGAAATTTCATTTACCCGGGGTAAACACCTCCACCCCTAGCTTTTTGACCGTGTTCATCTATGGGGTTAATCCCCCTCAACCCTCCCCCCTCCCAGTGGCGTAGCCAGGATTTCATTTCGGGGGGGGCGGTCTGGAGGAGAAAAGGTGCCACAAAAGCGGCGTGCAATGCCACCGCGTAGTGGCCCCAGCCGACGCGAAGCGTCGGCTGAGGGGTCTGGGGGGTGTCCCCCCAGCCGCCGGAGGCGAAATTTTTTTTAATATGCACTAAAAACTGCTTAAAAATCGTCCCCTGGTGTTTTCGTGAACTTCCATTTTACTTTTGTTTTTTTACCTAATTTCTGCACAATTATGTCTGATCTTCAAAATTAACAGGCGATGAAATTGTATATAACACAACTATCTATTTTCTGATTTCTTTAAATTTTGCGAATGAATATGGTGTAAGCTATAATAAATAAAAATATTATTAACAATATTATTTTTACTGTATATGACCTTCCCGCGTAGCGGGAAAAATTTTTATATTGATTAATTTCTGATTTTAGGATGCACTAAGATTTGTATTAAATTTTTATTACTTAATATTTGAAAAGTAAAAAAAATCTATACAAATTGCCACGCTTCAACATGTGGGGAGGTGGAAAGGCGGACAACTCCACAAGTGTAAAATTCGTTGTTAAGGGGTTTAAAACAGCCATTATCAAACCTACATATCTTATAATATAATGAGTTTTAACATCTATATAGTATTGCCATTCAATATCTGGAGCAAAGGCACATGCCTTAGCTATGTATTGAATAGTACAATCCATCGAAATTAAAAAAAACTAACAAAATGATTAATGTACACTTCCCACAAAGCGGGAAAAATTTCAGTTTTTTGGGTATTTTTATGCTTTTGGAACGCATCAGAAATGTTTCTGAATTTATATATATAAAAAAAAAATTTTTTTCTCCCAAAATTCAAAAAACGTAAGGGTCCCCCCTAACAAAAAAAAATCTGGCTTCGCCGGATTTCGGGGGAGGGGGCGGCAGCCCCCCCACCCCCTCCGCCCCCCCCCCCCTGGCTACGCCACTAAACCCCCCCCCCTCCGTGCCCATGTATGCTTCAAACCATACGCCATTTCTTATAAAAGATAATTTTATTTGTAAACAAAAATAAAGTTATACTGTTATTAGTAATAATTTTTTTACAGGGCAAGATATTCCTAACTTTTTGTCAAAGCTTACATCTGCAGAGAAAGAAGCTTATATTCTGATGGAAAGAATCTTTCCTTTAAAAAACCATGGATACCTTGTTCGTCCTAACCAATCAGTAATACTACAGGAAACTGTTAGCGAGCTGGGAACCTACGGATATCTTTTGGGAGATATTAAAGAAGACAGGGTAAAAGCTACTTTTTTAGTTTAAACGAAATATTAAACATAGGATTATAAATGAATTAACGTAACGTTAAATTATAAAAAAAAATTGTACAATTTCCTTAAAATTTTTCTTCTAACAAAACACCGTTTTTTTAAATTACTTTTTTCCTTGCGAAGGCCAATTGTACACTACACTATTGGTACAGCCTGACTGAGACTGCTTAAAATAAAGTAAGTGCATGATATTGGCCGCTACTGTTTATATGACTGTCATAGTGTTTGTTATATTGGTCAAACATGGAATTTTCGCCGTCATGGTGTAACTTTTACGATAACCTTTAACGTTGAACGAACGATGACGTAAAATTTAATTTTTTAATTAGCCGTGACTCATATTTCAATAAAAAGCCGTGCGCACTTTAAGAAATCTATAATATCTTTTTTAAGTATAAACATTGGAAAAAACTAATTTTAAACATTTCCACCAATTATAATAAATTAATAAAAACATTTGATTAAATAGTTTCTCAAACTTTAAAGTAACAAGACGGATCAGATTTGCTGGGATAATACAATATAGAATTATAAACACGGCTAGAATAGTAAAAAATGATAATACAACTTATAATAGCAGTACATACAGAAATATTTCAATTTTAAAGGCAATAGGCAACTTCTCTTTTTTTTATCTTTTCTAAATGGCGGGATTTCTTCTCCATTTTTTGACATAGCACCCACCCCACGCTTTTTGCCCCTTTTATTCCTTTTTGCCCCTCCTCCCATTCTACATATCCTTTAAAATTTATTATTTTTTAGTAAGTTTACCACAATAATTACGGCATAATGTTTTCACAGTTTTGTTCTTATTCCCTCGCCTATCTCAAAATTATACCACTAGAAACTTTTCGAACTTTACCCCTGGAGTGTGCTTCCTAGAGTAACGTTCGGTTTGTCCCACACTGTGGTAGCCATAGATGAAAAAGGTGGGGGTTAGGGTGCAGACCTGTGCACGGTCTGGAAATGCCCCCCCCCTGTTTTATTGGAGGATTTGCCCCCCCCCCCCCGTTTTATTGCCCCCCCCCCCCCCCCAAAAAATGGAAAGGTACCCTAAAATTATGACGTCATTTTTAACCAATGATGACGCCATCATCGCGAATTTTTTGCAGTTTTTAGCTTATTTCAATGTATTTTAAGCCATTTTAGACCTATTTTTACCTTATTTTCGCTTTTTTTTTGTCCTTTTTCCCCTTTTTCCTTCTTTTTTTCTCTTTTTTTTCTTTCCCCCCATTTTATTGCTCCCCGTTTCAAAAAAGTTTCCCCCTGTGCCCCTCCCCATTTCGGAATTGCCCCCTCCCCGTTTTAACCCCCGGGGGGGGGGCAGTGCACAGGTCTGAGGGTTTTTGGGGTCCACCCCCCTAGCCTCGAAATTTTGGGGGGTCCCCAAGAAAAAAATCCAGGGGGAGGGCCCCCTCCCCCAAATTTTCGAATTTTTTACCCCTGATCCCCCTCTAGATTTTGAAATCTGACCCCCCTCCCCTCTCGAGAAAATTTTAAGTACCTTTTTTTTACTAAATTTTCTTCCAAAAACGTGAATTTTTACCACAAATTCATGTTTTTACACCCTTTTTATATCTAAATATCGCTGTTTATTTAATAAAATGTAGTATTATCTTATAAAAAACCATTATTAATTAAAAGTATTTTGTTCTGGAAATTGGACCCCACCTGACCACCCTCTAGGTTTCAAAATCTTCCACCCCGGGTCGAGCCGCCCTAGAAAGCTAGGGGGGGTTCGACCCGCCCCCCTAGATTTTGAAATGTCATTTACCCGTGGTAAACACCCCCCCTAGCGTTTTTACCGTGTTCATCTATGGTGGTAGCGGTAGGTGATATAAATAAGCAACATACATTCAAACTTGTACACCGTTCGGCACCCCCCTCCTTTACTAATCGCTGTACCGCCTCCCCCTCCCTTCCCGCTTTAAAAATTAAAAAAAATCTAACAAGATTCGCCATTTTTGACCTAGTTTTTAAACGTTTTTGAAATTTTTACCCTATTTTAGCAAAATTTAAGCCATTTTAGATATTTTTTACTAAAATTACTTTTTTGCACGTCTCTGGTTTAAAAATTATCCTCCCCGTTTTGGAAATACGCTTTCCCTGTCATGGGCGTAGCCAGGATTTCGGAAAGGGAAGGGTCCAACTCCAAACAGCTCTGAACAAAATTTCGGAAAGGGGGGAGGGTCCAGAGGGGTTCAAATCCTAAACATTATAAAAGGGCTAAAAAAAATTCCGCGCTTCACGCGGAATGTTTATTAGCTTGTTTATATTACGTAATTTTATTATTTTCTTATTATTCAATAAAAACAGATCCATAAAACCAAGAAAAATGTTTTACAAACAATTTGATACCTTAAAATTTTTGATTTTCAAAACATTAACAACTGTAAATTGAGTACATAAAATTAAAGCTGAGCAATGCAAAATGCTAGAAAATGTTGTTTTTTTTTAATTACTTCTCCTATTTAAATCCTTTAAATTTTTAATCTTACTATATAACAATCTACAAGGGGATCCAGTCTTTTCAAGATTACAAAACAAAGTAACACAAATTTCGAAGCGGAGATTTCAGCTCTGAGTGGGGCGAAGCGCGAGAAGAAATTTTTAAAAAATGGACGTTTTAGACGCCCAAATTTTAATCTTTGGCGACCCAAAAGGGGGTCTAACTCCAAATTTTTCCCTTTGCCGACCCAAAGGAGGGGGTCTAGATAAGACCCCCTCCTAGACCTCTCCCCCCTCTGGATACGCCCATGTTAATCCACCGGGAGGGGAAAGAGGGCATTGCAGAACTGGTCTGCACGTTTTAAATGGGTAGATTGACGTGTTATTTTAAAATCAAATCAAAATTAAATCAAATTATTTTAAAATCCTGTATTAAGGTATTAGAAAATGTTTGCGGTGGTCACTTGCTGCGCACAAAAGCAACACAGACTAATGAAGGTGGAATTATGGCCGGTGCCTCCTGTTTGGATTCACCTGATCTTCAGAATTAAATGTTGTTTCATTTACTTTTGGAAAATCCAGAGTTCTTGCGGTTCTATATCCTGTAATAATTTTTTAAAAAAATATTACCAAACAAAACTTTAACGCCGTGATTTTATAAATCTTGCTTATTGCTGGCCTTACAAAAGTATTATCATAAACATTGTCGCCGGTTTCTTTGTTTGTTTTAATTTTTTTTAAACTGTGGTAAGATTGACCAAACGTTATAAATGATGCAAAACATAATAAATGTATTTATTTTGTTTATTTATATTGTCATAGATGAATACGGTCAAAAAGCTAGGGGATTGTTTACCCGGGTAAATGACATTTCAAAATCTAGGGAGGGGGGTCGGGTCGACCCCCGCTAGCTTTCTAGGAGGGGTCGACCGGGGTGGAAGATTTTGAAACCTAGAGGGGGTCAGGTTAGGTCCAATTTCCGATACAAAATACTTTTAAACCATTAAATGCTTAATAATAGTTTTTTTTATAAGATAATACTAGGGTAGTGCGTTTAATTTCGGCACTTTTCCCAATTGGGCATTTTTGAATTTGGACTATATCTTTGGTAATCCTGGACGGAATACGACGTTTGATAGCTATAATGAAAGCTAATTATATGTAGATGACTGTCGTGAACTTTTTATTTGTTATGCTATGATATTTTCATGTGAAATTGTGTGATTTATAAAAAATAAAATTGTTACTCGTTTTTAGAACATCGGCATTTCATGATTACGCAATAAATTGGTTTAAAAATTAAACTGTCCTGGTAAAATTTAGTCTATTTTCCGAGTTTTTAGTCCCCGTGGTTCTACGTTGCATCTGTGGTGAGCAATCGTTATAAAATAAAATAGTTTAATTTCGGCACACATATTGCTGTAGGTAAAAACGGTTGAATTAAGTGGTCGGGTGTTAAATTGTAGTTGTAAATAGTTAAAAGACAACGTTGAAATGTGTAGGGGTCATAGCACTGCACTTAAACTCGATTAAGGGCTTTTAAAAAGTGCCGAAATTAAATGCACTTTTTTCCCAAATTTTGCTCATTTTGATACCATTTGGCATTTTAGCTGTAACTTTTTTCCAGTTACACGTTGAACAAAAAGTAGAAGCTTAAATTAAAGAAAACTGTCTGGAGATAATGATAGGTTTTTAAATTTTTGAAAATGATGAGAAACAATCGATCGATTGCTTGTAAAGTGCCGAAATTAAATGCATACATTTAATTTCGGCAATTTTCCATTTTTTTAAAAACTAATTTAATTAAGTAAAAACCTACTTTCATGCAATGAAACTATTGTGACGCAACGCAGTATTGTAAAAGCTTCAAAATGAGCTATCAAACATGAAAATCGGGCCATACAGTAAAAAGTTACATTGGAAAAACAAAAAAGTGCCGAAATTAAATGCACTACCCTATATTTTATTGAATAAAAAGCGATATTTAGGTATAAAAAGGGTGTAAAAACATGAATTTGTGTTAAAAATTCACGTTTTTGGAAAAAAATTTACTATAAAAAAGTACTTAAAATTTTCTCGAGAGAGAGGGGGATGTCAGATTTCAAAATCTAGAGGGGGGTCAGGGGTGAAAAATTCGAAAATTTGGGGGTAGGGGGCCCTGGATTTTTATCTAGTGAGGGGCACGATTTGAGGCTAGGGGGTGGACCCCACCCTGCCTCCCCCTCCCGTTTATTGAAGGATTTGCCCCCCCCATTTTATTGCCCCCCCCCCCCGCCAAAAAATGAAAAAGTACCCAAAAATTATGACGCCATTTTTGATCTATGATGACGCCAATATTGCTAATTTTTTGCAGTTTTTAGCCTATTTCAATACATTTAAGCCATTTTAGACCTATTTTTACCTTATTTTCGCTTTTTGTCCCTCTTTTTTCCTTCTTTTCTTCTTTTTTTCTTTTTTTTTATCCTTTTTTTGTTTTTTTATATTTCTCCCCTGCTTGCCCCTCCCCGTTTCGAAAAAGTGGCCCCCCGTGCCCCCCCCCGTTTTGGAATTGCCCCCCCCCCAATAAAACCCCGGGGGCAGTGCACAGGTCTGTTCATCTATGTATATTGTGATATATTATGTTTTATTTTTGAATAAATTTAATATGAATTGTCTTATTATCATGAAAAAATACCTATTTTGGTTACTGGGCAGTCTTGGATACTCTGACAGTGCACGACATCATGGAAAAGAAATCTTAATAATACTGATAGATATAGAAAAAACTATTAGGGCGATACAGTGACGTAGTCAGGATTTCATTAAGGGGGGGAATTTGTATGACAGGAGCGTCGCAAAGCACTGCAAAGGAACTGCAAAGCGGCGCCAGTCGACGCAAATCTTTGGCCGGTCAAGTATGGAAGTGTACCCCCCGCAGCTACCGGAGGCGAAAATTGTATAAAACTGCTGAAAAAATCGTCCCCTGGCGATGTCGTGAACTTGTTTAAACGGAATTTCTATACAGTTTTGATTGATCATCTAAATTAATCTGGCAATGAAATTATAATAAATTTTTTTTTATATTATGTATCCAAAATTTGAATAATTAACAAAAGTATCCAAAGATATAATGCTTTGCTGACAGTTGTCTTTAAATTCTGCGCAAGTGTTCAGTTGAAGTTATAAAAACAGATAATATATTAGGTATTGGGCCATTCCCCTCAGTTTCGTTAAATCTTGACTTCTGAACAGGCGTTTTTTACTGTATCAGAGAGGATACAAAAAGAAAAAAATAAATTTTGAAAAAATTCTAAATTTCTTATTTTTAGTTTAAGCCTTAAACCTTAATTGAAGTACTACATGGTGATATCAAAAATATATAATAAAGGAAAAATGAGACACTTAGAACAAACTGCTTGTAAAAAACGGTCCCATTTAAATGGGACCTTCGGATTTTGGTCCCATTTAAATTGGATCCCATTTAAATAAGTCCCATTTAAATAGGATCCCATTTAAATGAGACCTAATTAAATGGATCCCATTTAAATGGGACCTATTTATATGGAATCCCATTTAAATAAGTCCCATTTAAATGGGACCAAAATCGAAAAGTCCTATTTAAATGGGACCACGTCCCATTTAAATGGGACCTTTTTTACAAGCAGTTTGTTCGGCTAACAGGAGAAAACTCCGCAGCGGAGTTACCTGGAGTGAAATAACCTTTTTTTAAGCTTAAGGCTATGCGTTCCTAAGCCTAAGCAAAGCCTTAAAAACAACCTAAACTTTAACAAATAGCTGCGCGAAGAAAGTTTAGGTTGTGTTTAGGCTTTGCTTAGGCTTAGGAAGGCGTAGGCTTAAACTCCGCTGCGGAGTCAGCTGCGGAGTTTTCTCCTAATAGCCGTTTGTTCTAAGTGTCTCATTTTTCCTTCATTATATATTTTTGGTGATATGTTTCACAATGTTGACGTGCTTTAATATATCAGTTTGTGCTAAATAAACTTTGGTTTTTTGATTAAACGTCACGATAGTTACAAATCATTACTAAAATATTATTTTCGTGAACAATTATTTTGAATTAGCAAAAATAAAATTGAAATTTGTGCTTTGAAACTAATTTCAAACCTACATAGGTTTTTTAATGTTCGGGTTGTAAAAATAATCAAAATTGAATAATCAATTTTAAAAAGTCCATTGCAAAGTTTTAAATTAAAGCATTTTGTGTAACATTAAAAAAGTGGGAACCAAGCGCACCAGCAGCGCCATATCTACGAAGCGGTAAAAAACTAAAAATCCCCAAAAATGATTTTGCTTTTGTAATATTAAAAAGTGTTTAAAAAATTTTAAAGGAAAAGAATATAGATTTTGAACCAATAAATATTTGAAACTGTAAAATGTTTCACAATTTGTAAACTGTAGCTTGCTGTTTCACAATTTTCCTCCTATATATTTGGCGCTGGTTGTCATTTCATTTTATTCATAGTAAAGTGTTGAATACTGGGTAGTTACTTCGGAACTGGGCTATTCTGGCATTTAAAAGAAAGCTCTTGGTTTTGTCATGTAAATTTACAACTTGTCAAAATATTAAAAAAAAATTGAAAATTGTATAATATTGTGTGTTTTTTTAACGAGAATTTTAGAAAAAAACTCATCGTTTTTGTTGTTTTTTGAGTGTTCCAAGCTCTGTATTTTATTTGTACCTTCCGGTACCTGTTTTGGATTTCTAAAAAATCTCAGTTCCGGAAAAGATTGGGTTCTGGTGTTCTGAGGGTTTCCCAGTTCTGCCCATCACATTATTTTCAGTATTTTTATTCAATAGTACAATCCATCGAAATTAAAAAAAAACTTATATAAATCATTACCGTACACTTTCTGAACACTGGAATTTTTTTTTGTTTTTGGGTATATTTATGCTTTTAGTACCCATTAGGAATGTGTATTTATTTTATTAGTTTATTTCATACAGTATATAACGTACATACAAAAAAGACAAATAGTCAGGAAAAAAGAACATATCACAAGAAAACCATTTAAATCTATGAAAGTTGCACAGGTATTTGTAAAAAAAATACCATGATGTACAACAAAAAAAATATATTTTTTACCACCAATCAAGCAAAGTTGAATTTTGTAAACCTTTTTCGGAAATTTATCACATTTTATTCTGTGCTGTTTTTATGAAAGAACTGTGTTAGTCTTTTACAAAACAAGTTGAGAGATTTGGTTTGCAGTATGTTGGTTTGCAATTTGTTTTATAGATTAATTTTTCTATTACTAAAGAAGTATTTGCTTATATCTAGGCGATGCTTATTTCCTTGAAGTGTAGCTCCGTTATTTCGGGTTTTTAGATTTTTATCTATGGACCTACCTAGCATAACGAAAATTGGGTCGGCGGTCCCACCACGAAACAAAGTTCCTCTCAAATTAAATTTATGTTTTTGTATTATTTTTGAAACTTGAAATACTATATACAAATAAAACATCTACTTGAAAATATTTAGTGGTCGTTTTGTATTTAATTAAGCATCACAAAATGCTTTTTTTTCTGATTATTCAAAAAAATTTACATATGAGAAAACTTAGTTACGCTAAATATAGCTCGAAATAATCGTCAAAAGTTAACAAAAATACACGAATTTGTTTCATTATAGTTGTTTAATATCTGGTTTTAGAAAAAATTTGGTAAAAACCATTGGTTTCATAACGAATTCTGATTTCGCGGCGGGACCGCGGACCCAAATTTTTGTAATGCTAGGTAGGTCCATTGAGAAAAACATTTTAGAATCGATGTCAACTATTCCATTAAGAAATTTATATGTTATTACCATGTCGTTTTTAAGCCTTCGCGATGATAAGGTTTCTAGCTCTAACTCATTGCAACGAGTTTCATATGCGACTTTAGGAAAACCGCAGCGTGAATAAAGCTTACGTGTGAAAACATGTTGGATGCGCTCAATTATTTTGTTGTCTTTTATTAGATGTGGAGACCACACACTAGTCTCAAATTTTAAAAGCGGCTTTGTGAATGTAATGTATGCTTTAAGAAGAGCTGACATGGTATTTGTGGTAAAAGCTCTGAACAACACAGATACTCTGCTGTGTGCTTTTGATGCAATAGCAGCACAATGCTTTGAAATTATGCGTGAATTTTACACCTAAAGATGAATTCTATCAAGGTGAAAACAGACGAGCGGCAAAGCAACCACTCGCTCTTTGAGAAAATATCACGTGCAGAGAAACAAATGACGCAACTAAGTAATAATTGGTTACATAACCGCTGAAAACTTTTTTTTTTAATTTTTCTCGCTGGGGGATTTATTGTTTATTTCTTGGCGGAACGCGGTTACGCCCTTAATTTCAGCCTGGAAGACTTTAGCTTTAGGTGGCTGACGGAATTTTTGCGCTTGATATTTATGGAATTTAAATGGTAGCGTTTGTTAGGGTTGTTGTGCCCTAAGGACAAAATGCTGCATTTTTGAAAAGCAATATTCAGCTGCCATTTCTGAGACCAATTATGAAATTCGTTCAATGAATTTTGGAATTGATCAAAATAGGGTTGTGCATTTAATTTCGGCACTTTTCCCAATTGGGCATTTTTGATTTTGGACTACAATCTTTGGTAATCCTGGACAAAATACGACGTTTGATAGCTCAAATGAGAGCTAATTATATGTAAATGACTGTCGTGTGCTTTTTATTTATTATGTTATGATATTTTTATGTGAAATTATGTGATTTATAAAAAATAAATTTGTTACTCGTTTTTAGAACATGGGCATTTCATGATTACGCAATAAATTGGTTTAAAAATTAAACTGCCCTGGTAAAGTTTAGTCTATTTTCCGAATTTTTTGTCCCCGTGGTTCTACGTTGCGTCTGTGGTGAGCAATCGTTATAAAATAAAACAGTGTAATTTCGGCACTCATATGCTGTAGGTAAAAACGGATTGAATTAAGTGGTCGGGTGTTAAATTGTAGTTGTAAATAGTTAAAAGACAACGTTGATATGTGTAGGGGTCATCGCATTGCACTTAAACTCGATAAGAGGGGTTTTTTTTAAAAGTGCCGAAATTAAATACACTTTTTTCCCAAATTTTGCTCATTTTGATACCATTTGGCATTTTAGCTGTAACTTTTTGCCAGTTACACGTTGAACAACAAGTAGAAGCTTAAATTAAAGAAAACTGTCTGAAGATAATGATAGGCTTTTAAATTTTTGGAAAATGATGATTTTTTACTGAGAAACAATCGATTGTTTGTAAAGTGCCGAAATTAAATGCATATATTTAATTTCGGCAATTTTTCATTTTTTTAAAAACTGATTTAATTAAGTAAAAAAAATACTTTCGTACAGTGAAACTTTTGTGACGCAACGCAGTATCGTGAAAGCTTCAAAATGAGCTATCAAACATGAAAATCAGGCCATACAATGAAAAGTTACATCGGAAAAACAAAAAAGTGCCGAAATTAAATGCACTACCCTATCGAGGGCTGTCTATAACTTGATAAACTTTTGCGTCGTCGGCAAAAAGTTAGATTTTCGTAGACCCTCCTATTCATTTTGGCAAATCGTTTATGTATATCAAGAACAAAGGGGGACCCAAGACACTACCTTGGGACACCATACTTAAAACAATTTTTTTTATCAGAGCGTGTTATTCCATCGCCACTGATGACTGATGTTTTTTTCCTATTAGAAAACTTTTTAACCAATCAAAAAGTTCATAACAAATGCTTATAAAAAGTTCATAACAAAATTAATTTAAATAATAGTTTTTCATGACAATTATGTACATAATATCAACGAATTTTTTGTTTTCTGAAGCATTTGTCCATTTTGCCAGACAGGTTATAAGTTGTAAGTCCACTGATTTTTTTGACAAAAACCGAACTGATCTTTAGAAATCAGGTTTTGATCTTTAAGAAATTTAATAATTGCATCTGAAATAATGCTTTCCATAATTTTGCAGCATTCGCACGTCAAACATATAGGACGGTAATTGCCACACTCACAGGTCAAACTTCTTTTAAAAATAGGTACTATAAAAGCATCTTTTCATATATTAGGTAATTTACCTTTTTCAAGAGAAAACTCAAAAATTCGCGCAAGAGGCTTTGCAATTTCTTCAGCTAAACTCTTTAAAATAAATGCAGGTAAGCCATCAAGTGTTTTAGGAAACTTGGTGGGGAGACTTTTTAGTTTTTTAACTGCAATTTTTACCGAAAAAAAACTGTAGTAAGCTTCTTTTCGGTTTGTGATTTGAAATCAGGGAGATAACCATCGTCAGTAGTATATGTAAAACTAAAATAATTGTTAAAAGCTTCACACATTTCTTTTTCATCAGTAATTATTAATCCATTGTTTAGTTTTATAGGCCCTATAGTCGCAGGTTTTCTTTAAGTTTTTCATTTGCAAACTTATAAAAACTATTAATGCAGCCATTAGTAAGAAAATTTTCTTCACAACCTTGATAAAATTTCTTAAGCTCATTTTTGTAATTTTTATTACACATTTTCCACAATTTTTTGTGCAGATTAGACGTTTTAGTTTTTTTTATAAAGCTTTTTTTTATTTTTGGTAAGTCGGTATATAGAATATATAAGAATTTTTAGGATTATGGTTAGATTATATCTGGCTGACGTCGAAAATTAGTTTGCTGATATGTGGGAACCAATTAAACTTGTGGGGTTATGACGTTTTTTTTAAACAAATAAGAACGCAGAATTTATTTTAATTCCAACTTTTCACAAAATATACAAAAACTAACCAACTTTAGCCCCTAAAAAATTTGCATTTAGGTTACAAATTAAGCAATTTGACAAATAATTATAAAAATAAGGTTTTAATCTTTGTTATTCATCCGCTTTAGTGAAAAATTATGAATGTTTTGTTGTTAAAGTCGATTCAATACTGCAAATATCGCGGTCAGCTAGATTTTATTTGCCATAGACTCTTTTCATCGACTCCTGATTAAAAATAACTAATTTGTTTTGATAAAATTTTTGGAAAACATAACTTCTGCAAAAATATATTTCAGTAGTAGAAATATAAAAAATAATTTCTTGCATTTTAAGTCCATTCTATTTTAGGGAATTCACTTAAACACATGTTGATCATTTAAAACAAGGCAAAAAAATGTGCTTTAAAAATCCAAAAACATAATTGTTGGATTTTTCATGTATGGTTATTTTATACATTTAAATCCAAGTATAGAGTCATGAGTAAAATAATCCCACAACGGATCCTTGGAAGTCTTAAAAACCCCCACCCTTGCACAGTAAACTTTATTTTACCAGGCCTAAGCAAAACCCGAAAAATAAGCTAAACTTTATCATAATATTTAAATAATAGTGTGCTTTTAAAAAAGGCAAGCAATTATTTTTCAGAAAATATTTTACTAAAATGTTTTTGCAAGGTTATTAATTATTTGCAATTATTTTTCAGTAATTTTTTCCGAAGACTATTAAGAATTCATTTTTTTGCATACCACGAAAAATAACCACAAAAATGTTTTGACAGCACAATCAAAACATAACAGCAACCTTAATGTTTATTATATCTTACAAGTCGTCTCATAGTTTCTCAGAATTTTAAGCTATTATTTTAAAAAAATGCCCGATAATGTAGACAAATAACACGAAAATGTTTTAATGTTATGAAATTATTATTTTTGTTTTATGTCTTCTCAATATTTTTTTATAATCCTACCTTTTATAAGTCAGTCAAACAAACTATAGGCAAATAAAATTTAGCTGACCTCGATAATTGCTGTATTGAATCGACTATTTAACAACAAAACCATTGAAAAATTTCAAAGAAAGCGGTTTGATATTAAAAATCAAAACCCATATTTTAATAATTATAAAAATACTTAATTTTAAACCCGAATGCAAATTTTTAAAGAGCTAAAGTTGGTTAATTTTTGCATATTTTGTAAAAAGGTGGAATTAAAAAAATTCTGCGTTTTTATTT
The DNA here is from genome assembly GCA_030248175.1 of Microlaimidae sp. YZB2_3. Classification (NCBI taxonomy): domain Eukaryota; kingdom Metazoa; phylum Nematoda; class Chromadorea; order Desmodorida; family Microlaimidae; species Microlaimidae sp. YZB2_3. The sequence goes on along the minus strand of JASAMX010029531.1, from coordinate 6,075 downwards.
GTTTTTGAGAAAAAAACGTCATAATCGCACAATTTTAATTGGTCCCCTCATGGCTGCATACTATTTTTCAGCGTCAGCCAGATATAATTCAACCATAAATGATTTTTAAGCATAAAAGAAACTGTGATGCAATAAGTTTATCCCGATTTATGCGGGAAGATTATGTTTTGTATTCATCAGTACTCTCGTGTCCCCCTTGCATAATGAATCGATTTTGTTGCGAGGTTGTGGTGAACGCAATTTTTTTAAGCCATTTTTCAATTTTTCAACGCAATTTTTCAGTACCTTCGTGTCCAGTACCCTCGTGTCCAGTACCCTCGTGTCCAGTACCCTCGTGTCCAGTACCCTCGTGTCCAGTACCCTCGTGTCCCGTTTCTTTCCTTTGCCTGCGCTTTTTTCTTCGAGGTGTGACAACTTGAAAATCAGAATCCACGTTTTCTTCTTCGTTCAAGTTGGCTTCGTCAGAGTCAGAAGAATCTGATGTTAATTCAGGTTCCTTTGGTGCAATTAGCTCGACGATTTGATCCAGAACGGTTTCGATTTTATCGAATCGCGTTTTTGCGGTTTTCAAGTGAGACTGCTTGTCATTAAGCCAAGTGATACAAGCTTTGCACGGCAAAATCATGTTCAGTTTTTTAAACTCAGCAGCGGAAAGTCGCGTGCGCGCTAGATAGAATATTGGGTCACAACTGGGACAATCAAATCAAAAAATATATAATTTGTTAGGGGTAACCTACCTGGGTCGGGTACCCCGAGAGGTTAAAGGGGGTCAATTTCACGATTTTTGCTAAAAATCTTTGTATGGGGGACACATTATGCATATTTTGGCATCATGCTCAAAAACTGTTAGAGCCACAGGCCTAAGACCGGGGGAATTTTCGCAGAAATTTAAGTCCTACATTTTGGTGATAGTCTCAAAAAAATCTTGATGCCTAAGGCACTGCAATGGCTGACCCTTAAAAATAACACTTTTTACACAGCCCCTCTACATAGGCGAGTAATATATCATTTTAAAGCTCTCGGCGTGCTGATTTTAAAAATATAAAAAAATTTGCTCTAAACGGTCTGGTAACCAAAATACAGACCCCTTTGTACCCCCAAAATTAGTAAGGGGTGATTTTTTGTTTTTATTATTTATAAGTCGCGTTTAGATTCATTTGAAAGCTCTATGCGTGCTGATTTTAAAAATATTATTTTTAGACTAAAATTTTTTATGGTTACGCGATTACATACCCCCAAATACCCCCAAATTTGAAAATTGAAAATTTTGCCATTTTTTCATTTTAAGTGACATTTTTATACTCATATGAAAGCTTTCGACGCACTGATTTCAAAAATATATAGTTGTTTTAATTTTCTTCAGAGGTTACCCATTTTTGTACCCGTCAATGTACTCCCTAAAATTCTTAAGAGGTGATTTTATTATAATACCGTCGTGTTTATACTCATATCAAAGCTCTCGACACGCTGATCCCAAAAATATCCCAAAAAAAAACTCGATTCACCTAATGGTTACCATTTTTACAACCAAAATGTACCCCCAAAAATTTTTAAGGGGTCTTTTTTTATATATTTATTGTAATACCGTCTTGTTTGTACTCATATAAAAGCTTTTGACACGCTGATTTTTGGGGGTACATTATGGGTTGTAAAAATGGTAACTATTGGGTGAATCGAGTTGAAATTTTTATTTTTGTGATCAGCGTGTCTAAAGCTTTTATATGAGTACAAACAAGACGGTATTACAATAAATATATAAAAAACACCCCCTTAAAATTTTTAGGGGTACATTATGGGTTGTAAAATAGTAACCATTAGGTGAATCGAGTTGAAATTTATATTTTTGAGATCAGCGTGTCTAAAGCTTTTATATGAGTACAAACAAGACGGTATTACAATAAATATATAAAAAAGACCCCCTTAAAATTTTTGGGGGTACATTATGGGTTGTAAAAATGGTAACCATTAGGTGAATCGAGTTGAAATTTATATTTTTGAGATCAGCGTGTCTAAAGCTTTTATAAGAGTACAAACAAGACGGTATTACAATAAATATATAAAAAAGACCCCCCAAAAATTTTGGGGGTACATTATGGGTTGTAAAAATGGTAACCATTAGGTGAATCGAGTTGAAATTTATATTTTTGGGATCAGCGTGTCGAAAGCTTTTATATGAGTACAAACAAGACGGTCGAGAAAGAAATAACAACGACCAGAACATGACAAACATTTTGACTATGTATATGAGACCGGACCCAAATTGAAATGAAATAAAGTGAACCAAAATATGCCTTACTTTTTCTGAATTTTCAGAAAAAAATTGTTTAAATATTATTTAAACATTTTTTTTCTGAAAATTCAGAAAAAGTAAGGCATATTTTGGTTCACTTTATTTCTTTTCAAGTTAGTGCCGGTCTTATGAAAATCTTGAAAAACAATTTAAAATTATAATAAGTTTTAGTTTAAGTCGGAACAGTTTATTGTAGTGATTTGCAGTTAATCCGGGTTCCTGTTGTGTTGTTCCCCACAAAAATCGGTTTTCTGGAATCTTGTTTCGGTTCTGGGTTCCGGATTTTATAAAACAAATGTTCTTGTTACTGTTTTGCGTTCCTGTTTTTCATTCTTACTTATATTCGGATTCCTGAAATTTTCTCCTTAAATAGTTGCGTTGACTAATCTGGAACTTTTTATTTTTACATTTTTTTAACTTCAACTCTAAAATTTATAAGTTATAGGTTCATTATAAAGAATTTTTTCAAAAATGTTCTTTTTCTATATGAAGAAAGTGCTTTGAAAATGTGTTAGGTATTTATCCTTTTAAGTTGCGAGTAGCGTAGTTTGCAAATGCGCGCGCGGAGCAGACTAAAGGCTGGTTCATACTTATGACAAAACGTCCTTTGGACAAGCCAAAACGTCCTTTGGACGAAGTGTAAATGCTACGTAGAATTTGTCCTTTGGACTTTGTCCAAAGGACAATATCCAAAGGGAAAAGTCCAAAGGACAAAAAGTATGAGCACGTTGTCCTTTGGATTTTGTCCTTTGGGACGTTTTTACGCTGTTTGTCCAAAGGACGTTTTGTCCTAAGTATGAACCAGCCTTAAAATTTAAAATATGCGCTAATTGAGAAATTATTACACCGTGCGTAATTAACTAATAAAAGAATTACATGTTCGTTTTGTTTAAAAATGTTAAATTGTTAAATAAAAAATGTTCTCGAATGGTCTTTAATTTATTTTGCGATAATTCGTTTACTGCCGAACTTTTAATAAATTACTATAATAAATCAAGTGTTAACAAACACATCAAAAGTTTAACGAATAAAGTTTTTTTTTAATTTCTATTAGTGACATCATTGTGATGTGTCGTACACTTAGAGCATAAAAAAGCAAATTTTTTTGTTTCGATTTTAATGGGGATATAATTTACTTCCAAAATAGGTTATAATTTACTTCCCAAAAATAAAATTGTAACAAATGGTTTAAGTTATTACACAAAAACAGGTTTTTTCTGCCCAAAAATTGTAAAAATATTACCTAAATTTTTAAAACTTCATTAAAATTGGTACAACTACATAGTTGTACTGTTTTATTTTATCTTGCAATAGATCAAGTTAGTATGAGCTCCATAATTTCATATCAAAATTTGAATTATTCAAGCTTTAAGCAAAATTATAATTTTGTTTAAGTGTTTTAAGGATAAATTAAAAAAACATCGTTTTTTTGTGTTTTGAATGTTCTGGGTTCCGAGTTCCGGATTTTTCTGGTATTTTCCGGTTCCAATTCAGGTTTCAATTTAATTGGGAATTTCAGTTTCGGGTTCCTGTTCGGATTTTTCAAAAATCTCAGTTCCGGAAAACTTCCGGTTCTGGTGTTCCTGAAGTTCCGGCACTGTAGTTCCACCTATCACTAAAAATTAATTCCATAAGAGTGAAAATAGCAGTGTGTTCAAATAATTCTCCAAGACGGTTTTCAACCACTTCGGAGCAACAGCTTTCCATACAAGACCTGTCGGATGAATTGGCTCAAAGTGGTTTGGCTATAAGCCAAATAAAAGCTAATTTCAACCGCGATATACCACTTATTATGGAAAAGCTCAATTCACTTACTTCTGCTTTACACGCGGAATCTTCTTCACGATCTTATGCCGACGCGGCTAAGAAAGGCATTGCGCCAAGTAAAGCCCCCGTTTATTACCAACTAAAGGAGATTCTTGCTGAACAACAAATGAAAACACAGGTTGGGTTGTACTTTCGAACTTCGAGGAGTGACCGCAGGAAAAGCCTCTAGATCTCTTTTTAAATCTGAAACAGTTGTTTAGAGATGCCGGCTTGTAAGATATTTGGTCTCATGTCGCAGGAGCTGAACGCCTCGGTAAACAGCGTCCGGTCCATTTTAACCGCTTGGTTAAAATTTCGATGTTTAACCACGACGGACAAAGCGGCCTGCATGCAAGATCTTTGCTTCGGCAGTGGGAAGAAAGCGCCAGAGGTCCAGAATTTCAGCTCTTGAAATTGAGGGCCTCTGTTCCTTTCGATGAGCGTAAAAGATCTAAAAGATTTCGAAATCTTTGAATTGATGCCTTTCAAAAAAACAAAAATGCGCGAAGAAGGAAATTTCGACTCTAGCTTTTGGGTTAGACAAGAAAGGGGTGAATTTTTGATAGTAAAATTTGTAAAAAACCAGGATAGTGGTAAATGGGTAAGAGTAAAAAATGTGAGCAGTTAAACTCCTAGCACATTTAACAGTTTAGAAGCAAAAAATATTTTAAATACTATCTTAATTGCATGTACATCAACACTCGCAGTTTAGGTAGTTTTGAGAATCAAAATCAGCTAAATCATTTACTAAGTTCCAAAAAATATGCGATTTTAAGTTTTTCCGAAACTTGGTTAAATTACAAAATTACTGATGAAATGATTAATTTAAACGGTGCTTATAATATTTACGGCAACGATAGAACTGAAAGACCGGGAGGCGGTGTCGCAATTTTAATCAGAAATGAGGTAAAAGCGCATAAAGTGCAAATGGTCCAAAAATTTGATGTTTTTGAAATGGCAGCAGTTAACATCGTCGGAAATAACCCGTCGCGAAATATTTGCTATTACCGGCCCCCAAATAGCATTAATCAATATTCAGAGTTATTTTGTGAAGCTTTGGCATTTTTATCCAACGTTAATTATCCTGTTGTTATTGCTGGGGATTTTAATATAGCCGATAAGTTTTGGCAAGACAGTCACATTTCGAAATCTTACTTAGGTAAAATTTATGCCAGGGCTTTCAATTATGAGTCATTCACGCAAACAGTTTTCGAACCTGCAAGAGGAGAAAATTACAATGATCTTTTGTTTTGCAATGAAGATTTGCATGTTTTGAATACAAAAACTGACGAACCGTTGTTTAATAGCGACCACAACACTATAAAATGCTTAATTAAAGGAAATATAGTAAATAAAATAAAAACCGAAACTTACTTAGATTTTACTAATGCTAACTGGCAAGAAATGAATAATTTTTTAAACTTAATCAATTTCACTGAACTTTTTCAGGCAAGTGCAACCGTTGAAAATCACTGGAGTATAGTTGTATCAAAAATAGAGGAAGCTATTAAACAATATGTTCCGTTACGTTTTAAAAACGAAACAAAGAAAATAGCTTATCCACGATACATAGAACGGATTAAATCAAAAAAGAAAAAACTATGGAAAGCGCGTGAAAATCCTATCTTGAAAGCAGAGTATAATAAATTAAATCGAGAATACAAAACAAAAGTAAATAAGTTTAACCAATCAAAAGTAAACAATTTTTAAATCTAAAAATAAAAATGCACTCTTTTAATATGTGAAAAACTTGCGCAAAAATACTAGTGGAATAGCTCCACTTTTAGACAAAAAAATGTTTTAACTGATGATTCCAGTAAAAAATGTGAAATTCTAAGCTCAGCTTTTAGCGATAATTTTACCACTAATGATGGAAAAGATCCAAAACTTCCCAAACTTCCTAAGCAAACCGAAAGTAAACTATCCAATATAGAATTTAGAAAAGAAATCGTATTAAAAGCTTTAAAGAAACAAAAAAA